>WHPZ01576233.1:0-23702 GCA_016617965.1 Macrosiphum rosae | reverse complement strand
TTTATTAAATCATATAAATAAATTAGCTATATTAATGGTAGTAGGAAACATTCAATTAATGTTTATAATAATAAAAAAAATTGTAATTTAATTTGTTTGTTCTTTTGAATGAGATAATCATACAAGAGAACATAGATACTTTTGTAGTAATTAATAAAATATTTTATGTAGGTACTTACTTCTTGAGCAGCTTTTAAAATATTCCTTGTTCTCCTCATTTTGTTATAATATAGTTTTAGAAAATATACAGATACAGAAAATAAATTATTTAATAGTATACCTATTATGGATTTATACAATTTAGCACTTGCACAATTTATTATATTAATCCATTAATAATAATATTATACATGAGACTGATAACACATAACGATGTCATCTTTATCAACAATATGAATTAATGCCTATATTCTATTTTTATAAATTTGAATTATCATGAAAACAAAAATATTCTGATAAATCATAATGTTAAATATAATAAACATTTATAAACACTGAAAACTTACATAAAAAATGACTGTAATGGGTAAATTATTATAGAATGGCAATACAACGTTTTGTTTTAATATAGATAATGTATAGTCCTATAGAAAACACAATAGGAATACTGCGTTTTGGTTTGAACATTGCAATACCACGTTTTGACTTGATTCAAATAGAGGCAATAACACGTTTTGAATTGAATGACGATTTTGAAATTTTTTTCATAGATATAATCGATTTAAAACGGTTTTTGCATCAGATTTGAATTCCTCGTGTTCTTTTACATAAGAATCGATGTTTATCTCGATTTTCGAAATTTTGGCAATACCACGTTTTGGATTTTCAACCTTCAATTATTGTACCAAAAGCCCTTGCGTATAGGCATTATAGGCTATCAGTAGGTACTAATGACATGAATAACTTTACTAATAAGTCATGTTTTTAAAACATTCAATAATGGCATAAAGTCATGTAATTAAGTCATATTCACAATATCTGTGTATATTCCATTTTGTATATTAGTAATTAAATAGTAAATTAAAATATAATAGTAATTTTAAAATTATTAATTTGTGTTGAAATTGTATTTATTTACCATTGATTCACATCCAAGTTTAATTGATCGATTGTTTTGCTTCCTTTGAAAATCCATTTCTAATTTTAACAGTTTCTTGTGCAGAACGTTTATAGTGGTCTTTGTAATCGGCTGATTTATACCAAAGCGAGCCAGTCTAGATTTTAAATCTGCATCATCTAATGATTCTAATGTATTGCTTGACGGCATAATTGTATATTTGTTTGTCTGTTAAGTGTTAATATTAAAATGATAATATACTGTATGTAAACGATAATATTAAGCCCTGTTTTTTAGTCGGTTGTTATGACATAAAAATACACATTTAATTAAAAGTAACAAAATATAAACAACATAGGTAGGTTACCTACTTATTAAATTTTTTATCCTAGGTAAAATATATAATTCATACAGAAATTTAAGTTAAAACCAAACAATAGTTAAAATTATAACAACGTGTAAATATTGCCTTAATAAATAGGGGTATAAATATCAAGCCAAAATAATACTAGAATAATTATTTTCAGAATTACATTTTTATTGTATAAAAGTTTACTGTTGTCTGTTTTATACGTTCATATTATATGAGAACTGAGCAAATTTTCTATCATTATAGCGAAAAACATGGCTTAGAAATTCTACGACTAATTCTGTCGTTACTTCATTTTGAAATATTATTATTAATCCTAAAGATGTTCTTAGTACAGTGGCGTAGCCAGAATTTTTTTTCGGGGGGATCAATTTTTACACTTTTATACATTAAATACGTACCAGCTAAAAATAGATAGCTGAAAATTGTTAATACTTATAAGTAAATTTTTAAATATTTTAAATATAATGCAAGAATTTTGAGGGACTATCATGGACCAAAAAAATAATTTTTAAATTTTCCTAAAATGTCGGGGGAGCTGAAGCCCCCTCAACCCCTCCCCTGGCTACACCACTGTCTTAATATATTGGCCCAAAAAAGAAGGCGTTTAAAGCTTAAACCTTATACTATAGGTAGTAATATAACTTTCAATTTAAAATGTTTTTTTTTTTTTATATTTAATTCAAATTCAAAATATGTATTTGATAATAATATGATGTACCTATGGTATATTATTTATTTATATTTTACTTTAAAATGGGCTTCATTAATCCTTTTTATATTTTTTTTCCTTTACATTTATCTATAGTTATATTTTTAGAATATTATGTTCTGTATCCGAAACATTATAGCCCTTTTGCGAAATAATTCCCAAAAAGTTCCAACATACCACATTAAAAAAAGGCTATAGCCTCCCCCCCCAAAAAAAAAAAAAATTCATCACGCTACGCCTATGATAATAATATAATATCCGTGTAATGCCTGCAAGGGTGTATTAAGGCCCGAGTCCTGATCACCGTGTCCCCAATGCATGTCCAAGCCCGGTGCACAGTACTTTTATCCAAGGCTAGTTAATGAAATTTTTTTAACCCCGTAACTTAATGTGCACCAATGACAAAAATGTATACAGTATATAAGTTATACAGTATACATAATTGATATACATATCCTATATACAAGAGTTTATATTTCAGAATTAGATTATCAAAACACAATATAACGCGTTAACGAGGCTAGTAAATAGGAAGTCAATTTTCAATTTTCAATTGAAAGGACCTTAAAATTAAGATTTTTTTTCAAAAATCCCATGAAATAATTGCATTACATTCGTGTTTATTTTTTGCACATCAGCTGATTTTAAATAAAAAAGTGATTCTTAAAGAGCATATGTTCCAGTAGGTAGCTCATAAGTTCAGCCAGTTTTTCGAAATTGCAATCGAACTTCAGGAAGTATGTTTAATTTACTACCTCGTTCAGTAGTTTTTATAATTTTGCAAACAAGAATATAATATTTCATTTTCCGAGGAAGTATTGACATAATATTATGTGCGTGCACGTGCAAGAGTTGCCCGATGCGGCCCGATTCTCGGAAACACACACAAATATAATCACACATAAACATGTGAATTGCCTAAATATTACTCCTTAGAAAATGATACGCTGGAGCCCCTTAAAATCCAGACCGATGAATTTGATCGCATCTCATGACGACAAAATATGACATCCGATGCAATTATTTAGATATACTTTTTGGCTATTGCCTATTGTAATTTATTAATTAGGTAAAGGTATTATAATATCCACATGTAATATGTAACGATGTAACGTAACTATAGATCTCGTAACGTTTTCTTATTTATGTTTGGTATTTTGGTGAAAAATAAATCAATTGATATAATTAATATACAATGTATTAATGTGGATCTTGCAGAGTACCTATACCTCAACTATCTTGTGTGTGTGAGACTTTTAATATGATAATTATTAATTATATTTAAATAGACCTCGTAACGAATTGTAATTTGTAACACAATCTTCATACAAAATATAATACGTAAGTTTAAACTACTATGGTCAACGGATCTCGTAACGTTTTTCTCTATATTTGGTGTACACTGTGTTAAGTACCATAAAAGTCAGTTACTTTGTAATAGTTTTGTACCTCGACGTTATAATATATTAAATATAATATCTCAGTAAATAGTGATCGTATGTGGCCAATATTATATCAAAAGTTTTACTAAAAATATTAAATACCTACCTACTATAGTTACTTGGTATCAACATTCAACTATTAAGAGAGTGGATACCACTATTGTCGTCTTGTCCAGTTCATTGTGACTACGGGAGGAAAACTTTTTCAATGATAATATTTGAATTTATTGAATGTACATTTTTAAGAATTGTGGTAGGTATGGGTATGAGGTGTATCAACGAAATACTAAACTGTTGTCATTTAAAATTGATTCGGCTGTATAACTTAATCACATAGGCGAAACTATAGAAAGAAGAGACTTTGGTTGTTGATTGCTGAGGCTGACATATCAATGAAAACAATATGATAAATATGATGTAAATCAAATCAATATTCGAAATCTGTTTATAAGGTGTGATTGTGTGAGTGTGCACTGTGAAACACCGAAGCCTAAATACATACCATTACTCCAAGGCTATTCAAAATATCCCCAATCCCCATATCTCATCAAATATCAATTTCGTTTAGCTAGGAATGTCGGATTGCAGATAAATTGAGTTGTTATTTATGAGTGGTATTGTATTTTATTAGCAGCCGTGCGTCGGACGTACCTATTTAGTGAAAACTTAAAACGATGTTTTCGAACTTGTATTATTTTCCATAGGTAAATCGATAATCGATAAACAAGCGTCATTAATACACCGCTTCGAGATATTATTGCGAAAAAACGCTTTAAATTGAAAATGCGTTCATAGAGTGATTACTACAACTATAGTATTGGTACGTTGTAGGTATACACTCACACTGGCACCGTAATTTGAACAATCGTGAGCAATGATGAAATGCGTAGATGGTAGATCACGTCTTATACTTTACTGCTTCACAATAACAATTACTTATTAGGTAGGTACAACTTAAGAGCCCGTGGTCTTGTGACCGTGAGAAAGCCTATTTCATATAGATTTGTAGGCTACTGTCCATTATAATATTGTTATACGATATTATGTATTATACATATTATGTGTTATGTATATATTATACATAATACCTACCTACTTATAATGCATTGAAACAAATCTTAGATCATATACCTACTAGTATATGATGATCTAAAAAACCAATAAACCTTTTGTATTTTGTATTTGTATTTTTTTTATATATAACCATTAACCGAATGTATAATATATTATATGGTATAAGGATATCTATCGTATAATATCACAGATTTCTTTATAGTATTTCTATATTCTAGTAGTGTACACGAAATTAAGATATACCTTAATATTATATTTTGATTTGTGGTAATCGTAGTGTACTAATGTAGTATTAAGCATAAGGAAGTCGGTGCATAATAATAATGGAATATTTATATTATATTATGATAAGAACCATAGTGATAGTAAAACATAAACAAACACACAACACTGCTTTTGATAATGGTTATTGTTTTTTTAAAATCATTATTTCCTTTCATTACCATAGTTTTCGCTTTTCATTATTATTATTATTGCCAAATGGCGATGCTATGATAACATTATTATTTTTTAGATAATAGATATAGACTACACAAATTACTGGTCTATGTTAGATCAATGCGATGATGTTCATACATTGTTACCTACCTACAATAAAATTATTTCACAAAAATTAATCAATTAATCACGAATGTTAAGTATATTGTGTAGATTTGCATTATCGTATTGCGACTTAGTACTTTTTCTTAATGCAAAATGAACAACACTTCAAAGGGTGGGAAAAATAACAACGATTACACAAAGTATGTCTTCAATAATTCTTCAAATGGTAACAAAACGTGTGTTTTTTATCCATCAGCGTTGGATCAACCATTGGATGACGTTCCTTGGAAATTGGTCAATATGTCATTTAAATTATTAAATGTTGACTCAAAATTGGTGTTAACTTTACTCGCAAACCATGGATTTCGTGAGGTGAGAAACTATAACCATAATATTCAGTTTGTGTAAAGTTTGTTTAAGTACGTTAAAAACAAATTGCGTACATTTTCCAATAAACATTTTAAAATTTGTATTGTAATCTCAATAACATTATTTTGTGTGATCATACCAGAAGGGTCTTTATATGTACCTACATATGTATCATAGTGATAGTTTTGTTAGTTATAATAGTTTTAGTGAAACCGGTAGCAATATTTAGTAGAGGTTTATATACAGGATGTATATTTTGTTCTTGTACATCATATTTGTATATTACGCACTTTTCTCTATCTATCTCTTATCTAAACTTCTTTAGTACCTAAATAATATATTGATTGTTTATATACTGGATGAAAACTAATATATTATAACAATATACTTATAGTGTTGGGCCCATAATATTTTAACTTATAAAATATTCCCCTAAATTGGATCTTAGATATTTGAAATACAAAACCAAAAAATACCAAATCAAATTGTGGCTTTCTATAGAGTATAAACTTAAAAAAGTTTTATTTGAGTTATAAACCTCAAAAATATGTTAGTCAAATGTATTAATATCTTTCTTGAGATTTAAGCTATGGAGACTATTGTAATAAATTTACACGGACATTTAAAATAATTCCCATTAAGTGAGTCAAAGACAAATGTTTTTATCAGTATAATAATATTATAATATTTATAATCATTGTATAATTTCTTTAGACCTAACTTTATTTTACCCACAAAAGTGAAACTACGGGTCAGGCCTGACTGGCCATAGCCTGACCCAATACTGACTGGATAACATTTTAACTTAGGAAGAATTTAAAATTAAACGTTTTGTAAACTTATTTTGTAAATAGAATTTTTTTTCATGTTTATCATTTGGCCTGTCCTAGTAAAATTTTCTAGTTTTTCTCATATTTACCTATGATATATATACATAAATTAAAAAGTCCCTGTTTAGTATGTAGTTAATTAAATGTTTTTTTTTAATAATCTTGATGTTTGCCGTCATCTTTAATAGAGGTAATCAGTAATAATTCAACCAATTTAATTGATACCAATTTAGGTACTTATCTGAATTAAAAATTGCAATACCTACAACTGTCATAATACACATTTTAAGAGAATAAAAGTGTAAAAATATTCTGTTCAGTCTTAAAACTAAAATTGTGTTTACTTAAAAATAGTGATGTAAAAATGTAAACATTACAAAATTGTTTTTACTTTTGAAGAAATGTATTTATTATTTTTTTAAGGATATATTCAGTTTGTACTGACAACAGTTGGATGGTGGTAGATTATTTAATGTATATATTAGGATATTACAGTGAAAATAATTGTTTTATGGATGAATCTAACCAATTCACATCAAAAATCCTAGTTGCTTTTAGTTTTAAAGACATTTAAAAAAATAGCCTTTTTTTTTTTTCTTTTTTTTTCGGTTAAATAATAGCCTAACATAAAGTGAAATTATGGTAAATAATAAATTATGAATTAAAATATGCACATCATAAAACCATAAGAAATAAATTATGCCATGAATCAAACTATCAAATGAAAATATACAATAAAATATAATATTTGAATACTAAAACAGATTTCATAACTGTTAAGAGGACGCTACCCATGTATTTGTTGTCTCCGTCTTATACACGCACGACATACCAAATTTCCATTCGCTAGTTTAAATAGTGTGTTGTTAGTTTTAATATTAGAGTGAATTGACCTAATATCTTACTATTAGGTAAGAATATTATCTGTGCTTAAGCGTTGGCGATTTTTAAATATTTTCATTTTCAAGTAAGATACGTGTACGTGAAATATCAAAAATTTAAAATGCTCATATCTCGCTTGAAAATTAAAATATCGAATAAAAGCCAACGCTTAAGCACAGATAATGTTATTATCTAAATATGTTATAATAGGTCAATTCACTCTAGTATCAAAACTAACTGCATACTATTTAAACTAGTTAACGACAATTTGCTATGTCGTGCGTGTGTAAGACGGAGACAACAAATGTATGGGTAGCGTCCTCTTAATAGTTTATTTTAGAATAGCTATTAGTTAGTTTATTACTTATTACCTACCAAAAAAGTATTATTATTAAAATAATAAAATATATATTATTATATGTTTAAAGATAATTGTATTTGATTAGATAGACTTAGCTTTTGTTAAATGTGTTTCTTTTGTTATTTTAATTTGTATAAAATATGTATGCGTACATCTAGTATATACTAAAATATTGACAATTTCTCACCCACCATATTGTCTCCGTCTTAAAAATGCAAAACATTTTTGTTGAATTTCATACATTTACGTATAGCAGTTCACATTTAGCTTTGTTAGTTTTAATATGAGAGTGATTTTACCTATTGGCAAATTTAAAGGTAACAACATATTCTGTGGTTTGTTGGGAGTGTTTTTTGTATATTTTAATTTTGAAACTAGTTATTAGTTAATATTGTAATATTTTACATGCTTATAACTTGTTTCAAAATTAAAATATCAAAATAATATTTCCAATAAGCTACAGAGTATGTTGAATGTTGATGTATTTTTGTATTTGAGTTTAATAAATTCACTGTGATAGTAAAACTAACTAAGCTAAATGAGAACTCTAAAGTCTAAACGTTAATTTGATGTGCTATCTATATTGTTATGCACTTGCAATATGGAGACAGCACACACATGTGAGACACCGAGATGTCTTCATAAAAAAATATCATAATACAAATTAAATCTTTTCATTAAAATATGTAACCTTATTAATACAGAAAATACCTTTAGGTATATTGGTATATATTATCTTTCATGATAAATATTTATTTTATAATAATATTCCTAGAAAATATAATAAAATAATAACCCTTCAGCAATATTATATACATTCTACAACTAAAATTAAAATAATTTTTACTCACTACTTTCCTTCCAACAACTGTTTTTGACTTTCAGTGTAACAAACTATGTTATGATTTTTATGAGTAATATATTTTATGATTCATTGTAAAATAAATTGTATATAATATGATAATATAACATACCGTATTGAGCTACATTGTATAAGTTGATATTCAAATAATTTTGGTGATGTTTGTTTTGTATCTTAGGCGTGTAATACAAAAATAATATTAAATAATTTTTTGTTTACATAAAATGATACTGTTGGAAACGTGACAAATATGTAAATATCTTTTACCTACTATGATGTATCGCATGGTAAAAGAAGGTTAAAAAACAGATTACTGTATAATGTATGTACTAGGTACTAGTAGGTGACTCGTAACATTACATTTTTGATCAAACAAATAAAACAGTAACATATTACTTTCACAGAAGACAATAAAAAGCTATTGTTGCTTTTTAAGTATTTGCACAAACAATACATTTTTTAGTTCTAAAAGTTATTCAAAGCTGTATATCGATTGTGGCTTTTGACATTTTAATAATATTTTGAAAAACAGCTAAATATTATAAACTATCATTATGTTTAATTGTTTTCATATTTTGATAATTTATTTTAGGATAAATTAAAATACAATTTTTTATTAAAAGTGGACTACCTATACTTTATGGGATTTATATTAATTTTTTTCACTCAATGGCATATTAAATTAAAATTTGTTTATTTAGATTCTACCTGCTACTAGTCCAGTATTTTGTTTACCTGTTATTACCAAGGTTATTGGGCCACAAATATATATTTTTTAAAGGGGATCAGAAATGTTCTTCGACCACTTCTATATAATTATTAATATTAAATATGAATAAAACACAATTATTTTCAAAAATAAAATATAAAACTATATTGTTATAGAAAATTTATAATATAGTCACATCTCACATAATTATAAATTATTAGTCAACAAGAAAGTTTTTTTTTTAAATAATCTGATACAGATTTTACAAATCTGATTTTTTCTACTTCATTGTAGTACATTATATATAAATATTAAATATTAATTAATATCTATAAGGCAATAATTATTAATTACTATGTATTATTACATTATGTCTATTGTATATTTTACAATATTATAAAATAAGCATTATGCAACATTCAATATAACTGCCTAATAGTTTTACAATGTCTAATATATTTATACATATTATAAAACAATATTTAAATATTTAATAAATTATTATTTTATGAAATCTCATAAAATAGGAAAACATTCTGAACAGAACCAATGAGAATTTGCATGTAGTTCTAATTTAAAATTATTTTGATGTTTCCACATATTCAATTCTTTTATCTCTTCTTGACTAATGTCCCAATTACTAATATTACCAATTTTATTTATTTCTGGACACAAATCTATGATATATTTAACCGTGTTAATATTTCCATGTGGCAAATCATTAATATACAGGCAGTTTAAACTTTTTGAAATTTGTTTTGCCGGAATTGTATCTTTAGAACTAAGTAATTCTATGAAATTTAAGCTGTTTAATCCCAAACAAGTATAGACATGTAATACTTTCAGTTCTGGTGTACATTCTATTAATCGTTGCAAAGTATTTGGATGGTCGACTTTACTGAGTTGGATTTTTTCAAGTTTTCTTAATGTAATATTTGATGAACTTGAATATAATGATGATTCTACTCCATCAATTGATAATGTTTTGAGATTGGCCAATTGAGGTAAGAAAATACTCAAGTCAATTGTTAGTGAAACTTCATCTCTTCGAAATTTTAAAAACAACTCTCGTAGAACTTTCGATTGTGGCCCTAAAAGAAATGTGTACAAGCCATCTAACCATGCTTGCTCGGTAGGAACGTTTTGTAAATTTATAATTGTTAGTGTTTTTGGAAGTTGACTTAGCATGAGTGGTGAATGCAATGGCTCAGTGATAGTCAGTCTGTTTAGTTTTGTACATGTGTTGCAAAGTACTTGTAGTCTTGAGGAAGTTGTACGACATGCATTAGCCATTGTCAGTTGAAGTTTAGTTGACGGTATTGTGGATTTATCCAATAATTCTAAAGCTTTTCCAATATGACAGTATTCACCTAAAGTTTCTAAATTTGGTATATTCTGTAAAGCTATTAGGATTCCATTACTAGTGACACTAGTATTGGCAATATTTAATGTGTTTAATGTAGAACACAGCTTTGTTGATTTTTGACAATATTCCAGGAGAAATGAAAAATCGTTTATTTTATTTCGTCGACCAGTTTTAATTTTAATTTTTCTGAAAACAAAACAAAATTATTTATATTTAAAAATTTGATAATAGATTTGAATAAATTCTACTGGTGTAAAATTACTTTGATATTGTTTTTATAACGTCCCACCAGGATATTTTTGTTGTTGAATGCATGTTACGTTTATTGAAATTGTTTGTTTTGTCTTTAATTTCAATTTGTAGTAAAAGGTGTTTTATACCGTTATCTGTTACTTGACTTGAATGAGATATATCTAGTATTTCCAGCTGAGAACATGATTGTCCAATAGTTTTGAGAATTTTATCGCAAGCTATATTTTTTAAAACTAAACGTTTCAAATTACTCATTGATAACAATACCGACTGAAATAATTGTGTATCTGAAAAATATGAATAATAATTTATTTGAAAATATAAAAATATTTATTATAGTTTTGGCATGCATTATTATTTAATCTATAGTGTTGGACGTTGGTCCAATTAAAAATCGGTCCACCTTGTTGTTGCCGTTAATGACTTTTTATAAACTTAATATTTTTGTAGTATGATTTGTGAAAATCATTACTACGACATGGATGTTAATGTTCTTAAAAATATCTTATAAATTATAATAAAAAATGTATTCATGAGTATATGCCCTTAAGAGGATGTCAACGCACCAGTTGTTTTTTCTCTCTGGACCAAGCGCAATCTGGCAAATGTATGTTTCGTAGAACCAATGACCCTGTCTTATTACTTTTAATATTAGAGTCGAATAGTGAACTATCAAACTCTAAGCTAAAAAGTAAAAACATTATCTGTATTCCTACGTTGGATTTTATTACAATATTTTAATTTTCATACAATTTATAAGCATTTTTAAATTGTAATAATTTGCTCGCTTTAACTTGCATAAAAATTAAAATATCATAAGATAGCTAACTTAGGAACACAGGTTATGTTCTTAACTTAAATTTTGATTTACAACACTAATATTAAAATTTAAAAGTTATAACTAACACTGGGTTGGTTACTTGGTCCTGCTAAATGTAAATTTGCTATGTTGCGCATGAGTCAGAGAGAGAGAACAAATAGTACACTGATATCCTCTTAAAAGTTAAAAGATTATAATACATTTTACAAGATCGAACGCCATAATATTGTATTAGGGCGTCATTGTGTATTAGCTACAAATGTCGCCATCGTCATAAATTTTTATTTTTCACACAAATCGGCTGTTATTCAGAAATTCAGAACATTCAGTAATTTTAAAAATATAAATATTAATTTAATAAAGAATTTAAATATCTTTAAGTCCGAAATCCGTAAAAAAAAAATAGAATATAAACGTACAAAAATACATTTATAAAATGTGTTACGGCTGAAATTATAAATCTATCTACACTTATTGAAACACAATTTTAGTGATGCGCAAGTATTCTGTGAAAAAATCCATTTCAAAACCGCACTCATTATCATAACTGTTATAATATTATATTCGAAACTCACTATTAGTTCATCATATTTATTTCCTTATCGGTTTACTGATGGTCAATTTTATGTAAATTGTAAATATTTTCATAGTGTAGGTAATGTAGGTGATTTGAGATTTCCACAAAATATGCAAACAGTTATCAACGTTTTAAACTTTACACTACTTATGTACAAATACACCCATAATAGGTAATAGGCCAATAGGTATGCACTTAAGTATTGCAATAGACATAGTGCTGTGTATTGTCTATTGTTCTCAGTGTGGTCGTATACTTATATGATCGAATATACATAACGATCGACGTTGTTACTTGTTGATCACCGTAAATTGTAATAACAACAATAACAATGAATATTGTACGCCGTCATTAAGAGGATGCTATACCCATGCATTTGTTGTCTTCGTCTTACACACGTACGACATGGCAAATTTTCGTTCACTAGTTTCAATAGTGTGCTGTTAGTTTTGATATTAGAGTGATTTGACCTATTATAATTTTTTTGGATAATAACATTATCTGTGCTTAAGCATTGGCTTTTATTCGATATTTTAATTTTTGATATTTCACATACCCATATCTTGCTTGAAAATGAAAATTTCGAAAAACCAGCAACGCTTACATGTTCTTACCTAAAATTTTTATAATAGGTCAAATCACTCAAATATCAAAACTAACAGCACACTATTGAAACTAGTGAACGACAATTTGCTATGTCGTGCGTGTGTAAGACGGAGACAACAAATGTATGGGTAGCGTCCTCTTATGAGCATAGCGCCGCATAGGGCGTGTCGCGTGTAAAATACACTTATAAGCTCGGATGTTTATGAAATTGAATGTTTTGTTCTCTTCATCAAATTAAACGCTAACCTATAGTCTATATAGTTACACATTTGATTAATCAAAATCAAATCAAATTATATACCTACATATTTTTCGGTTAACTATTTATAAATATATATTTTTGGAACTTTAGAATATAAATGCATATTACTATATTTGTGTAATATAATTACATTTTAGTATTTTAATTTTAAAATATCTATAAAATATAGCTACAGCTAAGCAATGTACATTTTTAAACAATTTTTTGTGTACTTAATTTGGGTATTTTTATTTTTTAGTTAAAAGTTTATTTGGTAATAATTTATTTGCATAAACATCCGAACCTTTATATAATAATACAGGTGGTAGGTACATAATACTATAATATATTATACCTAAACGTAGTAGCGTCTGCCTGACCAGCTCTAGAGACTCTAGGCCCCGGGCCTCTTGCGCCAGCAGCTTGAGCAAAGCGGTCTGGTGGCTACAACCGTAGTAACAGCATAGTTGAACCCTCAGTTCCCTGACGTCGCCGTCCAGCATCACGCCAAGCAGGTACAACGGTACGTTGTCGGCCGCCGCGCTGACGGAGTGGCCCTCGCGGATTGCATCCGCCAGCACGGCCATGCACTTGGTCAACAACTGGCGGCGGACAAGCGCGGGGACAGCCTCGGCCCAAAACGGCCGGATCCGGTGTCGGGCGAACGCGAACGTCTGCGACGGTGACGCGTACCCGTTGCGACGGGCCAGCTCGTGCATCTGGTAGCATGTCTGCACCAGATCGGACACGACTCTGTCCTCTGATAGGCTCAGCAGACTTCCCGGTTGGTAGCGACAAGGCATTTTTCTTTTTTCTGTTCGATCACTGAATTTTAGACCTGTAAGCACACTTTGTGTTATAATAGTGATTTATTCGCGCGGTCAACGGTGTTGATTTAATAGGATTCGGTCCCTAAAAAATCGTATTAAACATTTTGTACGACAAACGTATAGACACTTAGGTAGTAGCATTATATTATATCTTCCTGTTAATTACGAATAACCAATTGCCAGCTGTTACAGCCCACAGGTAACGCTATTCGATTTTCTCGAGGCGAAAAAAGTGTTTATAATATTTATATCGAGTAGAACAACAAACTAGGTATAATACATTTGTCGAGTTGGAACATAAAAATATAAATTATAATACTACATTAGTGCATTACTACAAAAATACTAAATTACTATTGTAAATTGTGTGTCGTAATACATAGTCATAACAGAGAAAGCAATCATTTGATGGCTAAATCTAGCGTGTAAAATGTCACGGCGTTTGGTTCGTACGTTCAAATAACTAAATCTACCAAAAAACGGTATGCAACTATATGAAACCGAAAAATGTAACGAATGTTTAAAAAATCGGCGACCAATCACTGATTATTTTGAAAACGGAGAATTGTTGCTTTTAGCTACTATTATTGATTATAATGTACATTTATGCTTATTATTAGTAGTATAAAATCCATATTACTAACTAACCCAGAATACATGGAAACAAAAAATACCAATCAAACCCATACTTAAATATTATTCGTTAAAAATACATTCTGTAAATTTGAAATACCGTACCTGTATGACTATATAATAATATTATATAATTATAATTCTTGTTATAATTTTGGTTATTTATAGTAAGTATTTTTTTTTTAATATAAGTTCTTTTTAAAATGTTTATTTACTCTTTATATTGTATGAAATATTAATTAACAATGACACTACACAACGACAACGTACACTTTTCGAATGGCAATTATTATTTTCATATAAAACATAAATATTTACATGTAAGTTAACTAAATAACGTACAGATATTTATTATACTAATAAATAATTATTATGTTATAATATGTGGGTTTTGTTAAGTGCTGATTAAATTTTTTTATTTTTCAGAAAATAATTAATAGTACGTACCTAGGTAAATAGTAAATAGTTACTAAATAGGTACCTAATAATTTTAAATAAAACACACTTTGTTTGTTGCGTGATATAGATATAATGTGGTCTCTGGAATGGCTGTGGTACCCAACAATTAATGAAAATAATTAACAAATTAAAATTTTAACTGTAAATAAAATAGCAAACCAATGTGGTAGACCGGCTTTTTCAAATTCGTTACCGGTTAGTTGTCCCATATGGCCATTATCTACATTTAATTTGATGACTCGTAGGCCAAATGTAGTGGGACAACTACAGAGATCACAATTTCTCAATCTGGGACAGTAAACTTTAAATCGTTTTCTCGTAATTGCGAACTCGGCAACTAGTACCTATGTAAACATTTTCACAGTCGTCGAAATCTGTTAAACTCTACATACACTTTTTTAAAGTAAAAATTTGATTTTAGTAAAGAACTGAGAACCCAATTGACAATCCATTCGTCACCACTTGCGCTACATTAATTTATGTATTTGAAAAAAAATATAATATCTCGTACGCAGAAGTTGACTGGCTGCGTGCAACAGCTGCAGGTGCAATAGCTTAAAAAAATAATTGAAATGCCTGTACGGCTGTGTTCACAGTACACCAATTGTTCTATAAATTAAAATATCGTCAAACACCGCATAGTATTGTTCTACATCTACATTCTACATAATAATATAATATAGGAAATATGTAAAATCTATAAGCCCAATGTTACTATACAAAATAATGCTGAAATGTCTGTGCAATTTTATTGTTTATTAATAAGCACGCGGCGTACACATTTTAGCGTACGTGTGCGTTATAGTAAATTAAAGACCAGAATAGAAAAAACCCAAAAGAAAAAAACATCATCTCTTTTGTCGTAATATGCATATCGCGTGCATCGCACGCATAATATTATATTAGTAAGGCGGACATAATATTTTATTATCATTTTACGTAGGCTATACACCCAACGTCGCAACAATAAAAACTAATTTGCACAAAAAATACTTCCGTGATATTTATTCATCATTTTAATACGATTCCGGATATGTGTTCAGACTTCGAAATTTATTATTGTAAATAGATATACTTTTGTATAACATGTTATGTTCCGCGAAGACATATTGTAATCATTTATCAGCACTACAGGTCAGGTTCACGAGTTGTCCGCTCAATGTTAATAACTCTGAGCTCAGTGACGCCGTTTAATGTTTTATTACAGATAACGTCCAAGGTTTATTGATATACTTTGACGGCCCACACTCATGGGTATTATATTTTTATGATTCAAAATTGTAAAATATGTTTAATGCGTGCTATATTTTTAAATATGCTTAAACTTGCTGGCCTCGTAATTCCAGCATTACGGTTATTTATTATTGTGTTTTTATTTAATAGTAGGTACGCATCGTATGTTTTATATTACACTCCTGAATGGTTAATACAATATTTATTTGTGTTTTCAACTTTCTAGTTTCTTGAAATCGAATCGAAATTAGATCTCCATTTAAGTATTAAATATTATAGATATTAGATACTAGCCGATGTGTGTGCCATGCCGTGGTAAAATCTTCAAACGATAGCTAACACGGAAGCATTGGTGCCCCCTCTATTTTTAAGTACTCGTGAGTCGTGTTCATAATTGTATATTATTATATTTATAGATGAAACCAGTGACAAATATTTATTGAAAAAATAAAAATATTAAATAACATTATGTTACGTGATTTTATTCATTAGTTTTAATGTTATTATTTGAGCTACATTACTTACTCATAAGTCATAACTTTTTTATCTATTTGTATTACGTTACATCTATCATTCAATAAAATAAAACCCACAAACATTTTTCTAATAGACATTTTTTAATCAAAAAATTAGTTTTTCAAAATGAAACTTTATAGAAATACTTGTATTATACTTAAACTTTTAAACTTAAACTCAAACTTTTACTTTATTTTATGACAATTATGTTCTTGTAGTTTTATAAATTCCCTTTTGTGGAACTTCCGATAATCAAGAAACATATTATTTTGAAAACATAATGTAATACTTAATTAAATTCATAAACTTGTCTACATAATTGGGTATTTATAGTTTGATTTTTTAAGCCATATGATTTTAAATCCAAAATTAGTTTAGATGAACTACTGTTATATTTTTTATTTTTTATTTTCAATTAAATTGTAAGTTAAATAAATATTAATTGTTGTGGTTATAACAACTACCTCTGTCCTCAGCATAATATAAAAATCAATCCATAATGTTCCTACAGGTGGATTCTATCAAACCTGACGAGATTTCAAACTTCAATGTATAATTGTTGTTAATGTTGTATATTATAAGCTACTAATTTACGTTTCTTATATAATAATAATATAATAATATACATTTTTCAATACAATTATTATTTGTAATATTGTAATTTAATAATCGTAACATTGTAAAAACAAAAAGATTGTTGCCAGAATAAATTTTTAAAAACAATTAAAATCATTCATTACGGTGTACTTTATCATCTGTAAATATATTTTTATACTTTGAATAGGTACTTATCAATCATCTTATTACTTAATAATATGATTAATATTGCTATCAACAATAATGAGATATAGAGTATCAACGAATACGAAAGTCAAGGTTCCTTTATTATAATTTATATACTATTATTATATTCTATTACTATTATTAATAATTATATTATGTAGGTACACTATTGTAATTTGTAATGTTCTTATTTTCTTATTTTCAATTATATAAAACTCCTAACTCTACACAATGATGCACTTGATGCAGTATGTAATAACTAATAAGTATATAATAATATAAATAACTGATTTAAATTGAATATGGTTTAGTGCATGGTTTTATTATTATTGCACGAATCTTCTTTCGCATCTTTTGAGTAAATTAATATTTCTAAATATGATGTTCATTTTAAATTTAAAATAAGTACATTGTTTTCGACATTTGGTATATTAAACATTAGTTATTAGTTTATTATTTTAGAATTATTTCAGTTGTTTGGACTTAAAAAAGATACAAGTTTACAACTGGTTTGTTGACGAATGTCCATTGTACAGCCCTGTTAAAAATTAAAAGAAATTGTATAATATAATATACAGAATGTAACAAAATACCTGATAAATAAAAATAATAAAATTGATACTAGTTAAATGTATGACAACATTTATGAAAATTTTATGAATACCTAATAAATAATTAAAGAAATATACTTGTCATGAAATTATCCAAAAAAAATATTTAGAAAACAGTTATTAAGTTTCAAATTAATTTACTTTAAAAAAATATTGATATTTTAAAAATTTGTACAACATAAACTAATTGACTTAAATAAACGTTTTTACCATCAAAATGTGTCTAAAAAATTAGATTAACATTTTTTCAGGTCTTACTGTTACATTTTTTATATAAATATATTATATTATAATAATATAATTAATTGTCAATTACAATTACACGAATTATGATCGACTGATTTAAATTTACGTAACCATTATAAACATGTATCTAATAAATTATTAACGTAGACGTACCAAAATAAAAGACTTTAAATATTTCGCATTTATATATTTTGCTACCAACATTCGATCAATATATAATTTTGCACTATAATTTGTATAAAAACTACTTTTTAATATTGTTATATAACACACATTACGGACAAGTATTCGAGTTCAACAATACAAGGTACTCTGGTTAGGTGGCCATTGTCAGTTGTCACTACATTATAAAAAAATGAGAAACGATTATTATTGCATTCAAAAATTAATAAAATTAAAAGTAATGAAAAATAATCAGCATTTTGTTAAAAGAGTGTTTTAGTTTTGAAAACATCGCACAATTCGAAAGTCTATAAGTACTACCTACTCGTTTTCCAGTGAACTCTGAACATAACGCATGACAAATTTTACTGCTCCGAAAAATGATTAATGAAAAAAAAAACAAAATCTAAAATCTTAAAATATTAATGCTTTATAATATTTTTTAATTGTAAAATATAATATTGTTATATAGATACAATTACTATATATTATTGAATATTGATGTTCCATGTTCCAAATACAACTTTATATAAAATTCAATAGTATAATTTTGACAAGAATTTATTGCATTCGCATTTTGCTTTTGTCACTAGGAATTATTGATAATTTATTAAATATTTTAAAATATGTTTCATACTTGTTACTTGCAGTAGACACCTATATAATAATATAATATATTATTTTACTGCAATAAATTTAATTTTGATGTGTATTTTGTAGATTTAGTATAATTTTATATTTATTGCGATTCTAGTTTATTTTGTTTATTTCAAATTTAAAACACGTGTTATAGGTATTTTATTTGTTCTACAATTTTTGTACTATTTTATGCATCCTTATTTGGCTTATGATCGCAGTAAATTGCCAAGTACATTATGTTGATGCGATTATCATTGATATCTACATATTTAAAAAATGTTAGAATTTTAATTTTAATTATTAAATTTGCTTATAGCAGTTATAACTAATAATAATTATTGATTAATTGTTATGTTTTCAATTGATAAATATTCAATTTAGCCAATTTAGGTACCTATTAATTGTATAAAAACAATAAAAATAAATAAAAAAGATTAATTTTTTCGTTAATAGTTAATACGTTAAATATAATTTTATTTTGAATATTAACTACTCTGATACTTAATATTTGTTCAATTTTGTACATTTTATTTTGGATTTTTGTAGTTCTGATATTTTACTACATGGTATTCTATATTATGAAACAAGAATCAAATGAGTGTTAATTATCTACATAGTAGATGTCGTTAATTAACCTACAGTAAGGTTGATGGTTATACCCGGTGTTTCCCTCGATTAGACCATGTGGCGTTCGTATTTATTATTATTATTAGATATTGTGAATGAACAGTGATTTGGTGGTATAGTACTCTCTATTATAGTCTATAATACACTAACTAGTTATTACCGAAATCAAGACCAACGCTAGACTATACCCCGGACTACTCTAAACAACCACATTTCTAAATTATTGGTGAAGCAAGTCTTACATTTTTAGTTCTTTATAAAGAAGTATCCTATAAAATATTAATTATTATACAAGTACCTATACACCATCTAATTAAAAAAGATATATTTTTCTATTATTATTGTACCTACAGTTTTATTATAATAATAAAATTAACTAGTTTAATTTTCCTTAAATATTATTACTTTTGTGTATCGCATTTATAAAATGTATAATGGGTATAAGCCTGGTATTCATTATTAAAACTAATAAATAATAATAAGTTGTAATTATTTGTATTTGGAGTGAGTAATAATAATAATAGTTATTAAAATTTAAAATAATTTTTTTTTTAATTGTATATAATATAATATTCACTTACTAATGAAATCACCGTCATGTAATGGTTCTGATTTAACAATACAATAACTGATTTTATTAATCTTCCTGACTTCGAACAAATTAAAAGAAACTACCGAGTTATTTACGAATTCGACGCACAGACATATTCACGGGACCACCTTATTGACTAATACTAGTGTCAGTTGAACCTATGTTTAATTCAAGTTCATGATTGTTGTACGTATTACCACTACTCCATAAAAAGTACGTTGCACGTAACAAATACCTAACAAATTGAACAGTATTATATTATGTAGTTAGCAATAATAAATAATATCGTTCCGAGCGAATCGTAATTTTATTTTACTTCAGATAAATTGATATATAAAAATAACAAAACAATCAATCTATTCAAATATCTCTAATACAAAGTTGAAAGTTCTAAAAAATCCAATTTAAACTCAATTATATTAAACGTGAAACAAAACAATATTTCTCTTAATTTAAATAAATGCTTAAAATGAGCCGATATGTGGATAAGTGATAATATAATATGTTACATATCTTTCAACAAACGAATAGTCTCGAAAACGGAGAAATAAAATAAATTATAATATTATAAAAATATACACATCACACATGGACCTGGAAACATAGCTTTTTCAATTTATAACCTACTCTATTTAAAATTTTAAACTCATTCTGAATTTTAACATTGTTTATATTACATATTAAGTATTGCTATTTTATATTATTTAGTACTTTTGGTTTATTGTTTGCTTGTCGTAGCTCGTAAGTAAAGTATTGTATCAATATGATATAATAATGCGTAATAATATTGTCTTCTATAATAATATTATGTTCATTGGTAATATTATTCCCTGAGTGAAAAATCATTGTCGTTTTACCGCTCTGGGAACTGAATTCATTAATGTTTATTAAAATAGAATACGGTGTGAAATACGTATTTACTGAATTAGTCATACTGTCATAGTACCTATATGTCTAATCTAAGTATGGTATATAATGCATAATTAGGTATACCATTATACTTATTATTTATGTGTACACAAATGTGAAATTGTATAGGTGTGTAACATAACAACATACTGTGTTTAGCATTATTAATGTGTACATTATTTTGTTAAAAAGTTCTCCAAAAATGTATCTAACATTTTTCAATTTATATTTTTTTATTAATTTCCTATACAATTTAAAGGATTTTAATACAAACTAAAATGAAAAATTCTTAAATAGAAGTTAATCTTACGAAGACTTCGGCCGATTTAAATATGTTTTCATAATTCTAATTGCCCCATTAGTCAATATCTTTATGCAGGCCACAAACCCTGTCTAGAATGTATCCATTATTTAAGTTATGTATACATTGTGTGGTCCAAATGACGCGAATGTTAAAAACTATTAAATTGTAGTATCCTGTGATACGTTATAATTTATAATAGTACTTATAAAAATATACATACTATTAAAATAATGATAACTAGAGTATAAGAATTGTAGGCAGTTCGCGGTTGTAGCATTAAAAATCACAACATTTGCAAAATTAAATTCTATAGGTCCGTCTAATCATAAAACGTATTTGTTTCTTACACTGATATTTTTGTGACTGTCCTCTACCTATTCATTAGTTATTAGTTTATTGCCATTGATTTTTTTAATTAACATTTTGAATAAGAATATAAAGCGTTACTATAATATAATCAATAATTATTACTTTATTAGTTATTAGTTATTACCCTATACTCACAAAGTTGTACAATATCAAAATTATGAATAATAAAAAATGAAAACATTTTAAATATTTTAGAACATATATTTATTTATACATTATTTTTGTATTATTGCAGGTCAATTCTGATTCAAATGATTTTAATTTATTATGGTCAAATAACCATGTTAATACAAAAATCATTAGTTCATTGAGGTCTTATCAACGCATCAATCACTTCCCTAGGTAATTATTTATTTTACTAGATAATAGACATTAATAGTTAAATTATATTTTATAAAGAGAACAAATTAAATTTAAATATAAAATTAAATTTAGAGAAATCTTTTCGATTTTATAAGAGTAGTCGAGTTTGTAAGTATTTATGTTACATAATTAAATTATTAGAAAAATGGTTCACCTTCGTAAAATAATATTGAAACAGAACTAGAACAAGTGAATAACTGCTTCCTTAAGTACTTAGTGACCTTATGTCAAAATTTCAATTTAAAACAAGTTAATATTACTGTTTGTTTTACCTATATTATATATAGTATGTTCTATATTATACATAATGTGTTTAATTATTTAACAATTAGTGTTTATATAAAACAATTATTCTATCGTCAAAATATTAAGGCAAAAATAATATTATGATTAGGTCATTAGGATATTGTCATAAATCATATTAATATACAATAATACCATAATATGGTGCAGTGGTGGATTTGAATCGTCTTCTAGGGGAAGGGGGCCAATATCCATTGGGTCCAAAAATTATACTACTATTTAACCTACAGAGGAAAAAATATGTAATAGGTAGGTATGAAGATTAAAATGTAAAATAAATAGTTATATAAAAAAATTGTAATAGTTGATTAACATATACAAATTTAAATTAGTCTACAATACAAAAACTATATTTCTTTTCTTCATCCATGCAAATCGACTAATTATATTTTCAACTGATATGTTGCACTTATCTGTGAACATTAAACAGCGCTATATTATGGTGTATAATATGCTATACTGAACAACTATTTCAACAGTAAACACTCATTATCTTGACACCTATTAACGTTTTTGAAAATATTTATTGACATAATTTTAATTCATCACGGATTTATATTTATTACTACCATCATTTACATACAGAACGGAGTGATAAATTTATTAACATTTTTGTTTATCTGTGCACACGAAAAGTAAACATTGATTTTCAACTTTGTGGTTGGTTTCTCGTTTTTGTTTGAAAATTGGTTCCATTTGGTAGTTTGGTACAATTCAAAGCAGGGCTAGCAAACGTTAAAATAACATTATGATGATAATGTTATATTTGACAAGAACGATTGACATTTGTAAACGTAAATACGTAATTGTATAACGGAAATCGATAATTAAAAATATTTAATAACCTCAAAACAAAACATAACGATTACAAAGTATATTATATATCATTAAACAAAACATAACGCCAAACGTAATTTATAGAATATCACAAATAATATCGCAAAACGTAATCCACAGAATTTCATTGAACGAAATAATTTAAAATCCATCTATTTAAAAGTTATATTGGTTTTGTAAAAATATTTATTTCATGCATACGGATATCAGAAT
>WHPZ01576232.1:0-12492 GCA_016617965.1 Macrosiphum rosae | reverse complement strand
TTCATGCTTCGCTTGGTTTCCTACTTCTTTAAAGATAAAATTTAATAATTCGAAAATGGTTGTTATGTTACGTGTCTAGATTTAAATTGCGTGAAATTTTGATATTAACATAATATTGCACACTGTTTTCATACAATATACCAACTTATTTATGCAATATTATGAATGTATAATATATTATTATGTGTAGAAAGTTTATAATTCCAATATTTTAATATTATTGCATAGAAAATAAAGAACGAAAGTTGTAAACATAAACATGATAATATATCGAGTGTCTTAAAAAAAAATTGAATTTGGTTAAAGTTATAAATTTAAAGTTGTTTTAACTTATATTATATTGTATTATATGAGGAGTGACCCATACATAAGACACTCGTTATTTCAGAAAACACAATTTTTTGAAAATATTTCTTTAACACAATTTAAATCGTTACAAAATAACATTTTTCTAAATAAATATATACTTACTATTTTTAACGTTATCATTTTTAAAAATTATCTAATGAATAGTCACATGCATTTTTAATTCTTTATTCCAAAGAAAAATGTTTTCCTGAGCATCTAAAAAAATTACATTTTGGACATTAAGACATACAGCTTATAGTATGGCGAGGATTTTGTTAGCAAATGCTTTTTTTGGCTCTCTAAAAAGAGCATTTGCCAACTTCTTCTTAATAGCAAGATAATTCTAATACATAAATATGTTTTGAATCATTCTGATTGCAATGAAGTCAACTTTATTTTGATTTTTAGATTTTTTCTCATTGGGTACTTTTTCCTAATTTTTACATAATTTTCATGACAATTTCACATATTTCTATATTTGTATTTATTATCCCACAATATACCAGAAATAAGTGAAATTGTCGTAGATTTATAGATGTCTGACAAATTAACTACCTGTATTGGAATTCGGAGCATCGGAATATTGTAGTTTTATATAAAATAATGACCGTAATTACAGTTTTATTTACGACTTTTGGAAAGGAAAACATATAATATATTATGACGTGTCATATATATTGTTGCAATTACAGCTTATTTTTTAACAGTAAACATTAAATACTTTAGTTGATCGGTAAACATCAATCAGGAAATGGGAAGTGTTCTACAAAATTTGATTTAAAATTTAAATATATCATACAAATACTGAAAGTTAAAAATTTAAATTTAAAATTAAAAAAACTTGTGAATGAATTTGGCTAGGATGTGTTTTAATTTTCGATAAAATAAATAAAATAATAAATTCGAACTATATAGTTAAGCTTTATAACATTATTATTGTAATTATTTTTAACTATAACAAAATCAACTTTTATATGATAAGGAGTTGAGAACATCATATTACCTACTCAAAAAATAAATAGTGATTTTATTATAATAGGTTTTATAATCAATATTTTATTTTTCATAATATCGGAACATTTCCTATTAACAGTATTAACCCTAAAAGCAATTGTGTACATAGTACCTAACACCCATGGGGACCACGTCTACTTCGGTATTGCCAAGCAGAAAGTGAATTCCACTGGTGGGTGACTATTTGGATCGATGGATATAAAAATGTAAATGCTCAATAGTCAATATAACCCATAGAACTATATAATATATTTAATATATTTTGATGTTGGTCCATTGTTTTAAATGACTGTAGAGTGCAGGTATACCGATATATTATATATCGATTATATACATCTTTTTAATTCGTAATTTTATCTTCAGAGTTTAGGATTATTAAGAATGGAACAACACGTAAAAAATAATATTTTAAAATTTTAATACCTGTTTCAGTAATAATAATATTACTGTTTATTATAACTTTTTTTTTTGTACATTTATGATCTTGATCTTTGCCTACTTGATATGGATTAAGAAGAAAAAAATCACTCGATAGAAAAGTCTTAACCTATGTAATGAATGTAGGTTTTTTCATTTGATTTCTTTAATATGGTCATAACGTTTTTTTGCCAAGTCGTAGAAATGGAGATAAAATATGGATATCGCATTATCTATTTAAATGGATATGAGAATATATGGGTTTTAAAAAAAAAAAGATTTATCTCAGAATAAATAACTCCACAATAAATGGAAAAATTGGAGGCATGTCCATATAGCGGGTCGCTGATATGCAGACTTAAAATTATTTGTAGGAACCGGAGAGAAATTAAGCCGATGCCAGATCAACAGTTTAAGTGTTTTAATTCAAAATATACAATAAAATAATAAATATTTATAGTGTGAAATTATAATTATTTTTTTTAACTCTTTTAACTGGAATTCTTTAAATAAATAAATGTTGTTGTATTTTGCAAAACAAATTAAATAATTGGTTTAAATTTTGATTAAACAATTAACAATGTACGAGTACGTTTAAGAAACACACTCATAGTGTGTAGCACATTCATACTACAGCAGTAGGTACAACATATATTATAATATAATGAAAGCTAATTTAGAATTTAGACCTCTTTTTATTCGAGTATTATTTCGTAGAAAACGCATTTGTTTTTTAAATTCAGATCATATGCGTTTGATTTAATCCAATTCTTACCGTTTGTTATCATACATCGGCTTTCACGACCAATATACATTACGTTTTGAAATTTTACACGAAATGAAAACATAAACAAAGAATTACTACTTTTGTTTTGTCAATGCGAATAAAATCCACGTTATCTATAGTCGGCATTTTTAAGTAGAAAATATTATACTTTACGTGGTTAAAATGACAATAAGTTATCGTGACACTGATGGTATCCGCTCGGGTGTAGTCAGGTGTTGGATTAGTTTTTCATTTTATTTTGGTTTCGTGCTCCGGTAGGCCAACCTAAACAGCGAGAATTAAGTAAATCCTTCGTCTTACAACACTATACTCGTGTTAGGAAGCCGGTCGATTGAAGTTATGATATTATACAACCAAATGATCCTGGCAATATCCTGGTGATATTATATATGGTCAATGTTCGTGGAATAAAATATCATGTCATTTCGTCACTTTCGCATACCTACATAATTCATATAGTTAGTAGCTACACTATTTTTTCATTGGTATATTCAAAGTATTTCATACATTTGAAAAATTATAAATATTACATAGACACATAGGTGCGGTACCTATAATTTTAATGTCAGTGCTGAATATCATATGTAGAGGATTAAGATTAATGATAATTGTTTGTTTGTATAATGTTTATCCACACCATCAATTTATAATAATATGCGTTTATTTTCTACATTTTGTATTGGCACTTCCAGCTTTCTATAAAACATACAAAAATATATATTCTACTCTTTACATATAATAATATTATATTGTCATCATAATACACAATATCCACAAAGTTTTCTTTAAAAGTGGAAACTGTTGCACATTATAATATTTAAAACTTTATTTTTAATTTGTTGTATTTTTAATATTTTAGGTACTGTTATTATATAAATGTTGTTATTAGTAAATCAAGTTTTTTTTTCGTTATAAAGATTACTATTATTATTATTTCAGAATAAACAATTTGACGAGCAAACTGTCAAATGTATTACCTATTTATTTATTAAAAACATTTATTTTTGTTAGTATAGGTATGTTTATGACGTAAATTTATAATATTAGTAGGTAATTGTTGAGCGGCTAGGAACGAATAATTTATTTTGTTCCGGAATCAAACTTATTCCCACGCCTTCTCAAATTATTTCAATTTAAATAATTTAGGAAATAGGTACTCACATAGTCACATTATTGTGCATTAGTCAATATTTAAAGGGCTTTTAAATAATTTAATTAAAGTTAAACAAAAAGATAATATAAATTGGCTAGTGCTATTATTAATGAACATTAATTTCTAAAACACGATTCGGATTAAAAACATACAGATTCTTACAACGAGATAGACAAATAATATTTTCGATTAACCACAGTGCGTTTCACTTCAGTACCTACGTTATTATTATTAGTATAATAATGGTTCTACAATGCATGCACTTTTGGATTTTTTAAGCATTCGATGTTTTGAAGCTCATATAGTTGTATACTCATATTAATTATACAAACAGCTGGCCAGCTGGAATAGATTATTCGTGTTATAGACATAATATTTCGAGAGCAGAATCTATTAATATGGCTTCAATAAAATCGTGACGATAAATGTTGACACGTGATGATTATTCGTCAGAATTTGAGCACCCTATAAATTGGTCTTGTTTGACGTGTACACAGCCGCCTACCCAGTACAAAATGTTTTACTCAAAAATGAAGAATATAAGCGTGTTTCTTTTTAATAAATTCGTGACATACAATTATACGCGTTCACTTCCGGCGATATAACTACTCGATAATTGAATATATTATAAAAAGGAGAGTTTTTCGTGTTTAGTATTTACCTATTGGCTATTTGTTTAGGCATTTCCACCGATTTAGAGGATATTAATTCTCGTATTATCGACATAATTAACTAGATCAATATGAGAGTTGAACTGAATATATGATAGCAAACAGTCTACGAATAATTAATTCAACCTAAATTACTTTATATATTCCGAAAATAGTAAATAAGAGTTAAAATATGATGTAAAACTTGTCAAAAAATAATACATTCGAAATAATTGAATATTGTATTTCTTAAATTTATAAATTATATCCTATTCTGAAGTTTTTATTATCTACTATATATTATTAGAAACCTAACATGACGTCTGATTGTATATAGATATAAAATTACAAACGTATAACTAAGCATAAATTATGTTTATTAGTTTATTACTTATTAAAAACAAATACATTTTTCAAAACTCCTTGATCAGTTTATTATACATGTAAAATTATCTCATAAAAGTATATTTTGTTGTTTATTTGATGAGTACAATTTTTCCGAAAATTTCAGATAGCCTAATATTTTTTTTTTTGAAACTGAACTACTTTTGTCCAATTGTCCAGACTCCAGAGTATAGCAATGGTCCATCAATCAACTAAAATTATTATTATTTATTATCATGTGATTTCATTAAATATTGTTTTATAAATATAATTTCAACTATGAATAATATGATGTAAAAAAAAAGTAAAAGTAAATTAAAAATGGCAATATGAATAATATTTTAATAATGTAACATTTATGTTGATTATAATAACGATACTAGAGTTTAATATATAATAGTAATTTGATATTTGAAATTTCTAATATTTTGTTGAGTATTTATTAGTTACTAATTATTTAAAAACACATGGACTTTAATAAAATAATTCAATACCTACGTATTTTAAATTGTTCTACAACAATATTTTGGTTCATTAAAGCGTTAAAGTCTCTCAGTTTTTAAAAACTTTTTAGGTGCTATAATAATTGATTCTTATTTCCCTTCAATAATTTAACCATTCATTCTATATACATTTACATTATTGCAATCACATATGTATTTATATAATTAGCAAAATTACTTACCGGAATATACATTTGGAAATGGTTATTGGTTATATATAAATATTATGGTCATATGGACTATAAGTGCTATAATATGGAAAAATATGATATTGTAATAACAATAGTGATAGGTAGTAATAATGGTAGTAATAGTAATCATGGTAGTAATAGTAACAATTACCATTTCCATATAAGTTATGGTAAATAACCGTACTACCTATAATTATAGTATTGTATTCTTAGACTATATAATTTTATTACCAAATTTAAGTTTCTAATGCCAATCATTGATAGCTAAAAATAACAGCTAATATAGTTGGACGATTTTCCACACCTATAGCCTATGATAATATCGTTTAGACCATTTAAAGGTTAGCGAATGAGCTTTGACTTCGATAAGATGATCCGCAAACTGGCGCAAAGTCACAAAACAATTAGATATCCGAATTCCGAGATATGTATAGTTATTAAAATTGGCGGCATTTGTACCAAAGTCGACGATTAACGATTACTTTGAGAGAAGAGGGTGTATAGTGTCTATTTTTACGACCGTCTATGTATTCGAAAATGAAAATTCCCTGGACACAAACGGTGTATAGGTACACAATAATATTTAGACATATAGTATTGGTGGGCAATCAAAGTCTCCATCCAGCCGTCCATACACACGTTTAGGCATTTATCATATATAATAATTACTATATACTAATATATTACGCCTATTTATGCGCATTCCTCGGATGGTGAAATGGGAGAAATTCGTGGCGTCGGATGCGGCCATTGAATTCGTATAGGTATACAATATAATATAATGTACGCGATCCGTGCGATTTGTGGAAAGCCTGTAGTGCGCCGGCATCGTGTAGCCACTATAGCCAGACAGTTAGGTAGGTATATAGGCAGGTATATATAGCTGTTACCTACATATATACATATGGTATATACCAGTAATATCATACTTGCACGCCTATACAATATACGCACACCGCAATGTTCGCACTCCCTCCAGCGACTCCCTCGCAACCGGTCTCCTAGAAGCTTATAAAAGATCGTAATTAGAGGTCATCGTGCGTCTTAGATTCAATGCCAATGCACAAACACGGTCAGACTGCACATTTCCACAATGCGATTCTCGTTCGATTTCGGGTAGTACTGCGTCGATATTTGATCATAGTTATGTTCTTTACGCCGCTCTAACTGCAATTAAATTAATAATAATATAGAGTTTGAGTATTGAAAAAAGTTTTAAACTAACGTTTCCAAGATGCGCCGGACACGGTTCGTCTAGGGCTATACTATATATTATTATATTGTATGATATAAAATATACCAAAATAATTCGAGATATATCAGAGACGATTATCGAATCGACGATCAACAGCTGTGGATTTATTTTTAAATTTCGACCATGAAAATGGATAAAAATATGGTGAGTACATTAAACATATTATTATACCTAGGTACAACAGATATTTACGTATTAAACTATTATTTTATACATCTAATATATTTATGTATATTTATTTTTTTTGAGACTTTATTCCCAACTATTATATAAATAGGAACACCTTCTAGAATTTCATTTCACGGGTTTTTATAACATCTAATATTTTTATATTCATATTAGGTACCTATTTATACAGTCAATTAACACACGAAATTTTTTCGTTTACGAGACGGTATTGAAATACACATTTTCTTGTTTCATTTACAAAAATTTAATGTTTCATACGAAAAAATATTATAAATTGTACGATTATTGCGATTTTAATAATCATTTTATATTACATTTAATACAATTTTGTATTGCAGATTTTGAATTTTTAAATTATGTAAATCTCAGAACATAATATGTTTTCTACGAAAAAGTGAAACAGTTTTATGTAAAATTTTTATCTCCAGAAATTAAAAATTTAAAATCCTTTTTATAAGTACTTACTAAAATTAAATGTAAAGGTTTGATTACTTCTTGTTCTTCAAGTTCCAAAAATTTTACATTTATATTTGCATTAATATTATTCAATCGTATTTTTACATATTAATAGTTTATTTCAAACAATTATTGTAATCTAAAATAATTTATATATAACTAAGGGGTAACCCGCAAAATATTGGTTCTCTATAAAGTTCTCTCAACTTTAAATACATTTAAGATATACAACTTATAACTAATTACTCGTTCAATGTTTATCTATTCAAATATTCGGAATAGTATTTTACTTCGAAGTATGAAATTAAAAAAGTATGTTATCATTTAAAATGGTAAAAACGTATAAAACTTTAACGGTAAAAATTATAAAATGTATGTCATTTTGCAATGACATCAAATAAATTATGTTCAAATTAAATTTACAAAAAAGTTAAAACTTTCAAACAATGAGTTAAGGTCAGTGAAGAGTGAAGACACTTAAATGGATCACTCTGTAAATGTATAACTTACTTTATGTAGTTATAAATTAGTTTAAATTCCTCTGTGGTTATTATTGTTTTTACAAAAACAATGCGCTAATTGGGAATTATTGAAAAGGTTTTGTGAAAAATATAGATGTATATTAGACGAAATAATTGACAAAATATGACGTTTAAAATAATTTATAAATGATCAATCATACATTTGTAACTTTATGTATATTGTCGTAAATTCTTAAACACATTGAATACCTAATCTATATTAAAACATGAACATTTCTTATCGACATATTTTTTAATACTTCGCATAATATGTGCAGTATAAAGAAAAAATATATTTTTATAAGCTTTGTTTGATTTTTCGCCATATTTAAAAATAAAATCCAGATATCTTTGTGAAGATCTATAATTGTTTGAACTAATTGATTAAGTTTAACATGTATACGATTTTATGATTTTGGAAATACATTTTACAATATTAAGTGTGATTAATTGTTTATAATGGTTTTGGCCGTATGGAAATTGCCAAAATTGATTTTTAGACGCTGTACCGATTACGTCTTACGAACCAATGGGTATCTTTTTTTTTATTTCAGTGCAAATAAGTGTATATATTTATTCAATTTAATGTTATAAAAATCCTGATGCACTCAGTGACTATTTACGTGAATTTACGTAATCTTAAAGTTTAAACTTTGGCTATGTTTTGATCTTCTAACAATCTTTTTTTTTTTTTTATTTTTTTAAGAAAATTTACATTCTGTACAATTTGCACAATAAGTAAATATATGATAACTGATATAATACAATATATATACGTATAAAACACATTAAGCACATGATGAGGAAAATCATCCAGCGATTGTACCCTCCAAACACTTAAAAATCTTAATATGTAATACTGTAACAGCGATATACTATAATATTGTTATATATTGGATATATATAATAATAACTGTAACTATAACTACCTCATAGCTGTATGCTATAATATATTCGAATAGTGTGATTGGTTCCATAAATTTGTATTACCTATACCTAGCACGACTCAACCAAATTACATATGTATAATACATATGTATAATGTATAATAAGTATATACATGAGCATATAAAAACATTATAAGTTTTCGGGCCTATATGGTAATATTATTATTTATTTATGGATTTCAGGTGCTGATTTTTCTTTCATTCCTGGTTGTTGCTCATTGCACGTAAGTTTGTTCAAATTCAATAAGAAACATACAAATATCTGTTGTTGATTCTAAAATATTAATCGATTGACACTAATTTGTGTATAACCTGACAGACAAAATAATATTATCATAGTTAGAACTTATAGCAGTGGATTAAACTATTGCAGCGGAGGGGGTAATAAATATCATAAATATTGTTTACCTATTGTCTTTAATAATAATTAATGTATTCCTTAAAACACTAAAGATGGCAGTCATTGAAGAGTTTTAGGATTATCAAACCAGTATAATTATATCGAAATGATATTACCCATATTATAATGACCATAGAAATTATATAAATTTAATATTCAAGCATAATGATTTCTTTTTTAAAAAGTGTTGCAATATACATAGTGCATGTACAACCAATTAGAGCTTTAAGCGATATATTTATTCCCATCGTAAAATGCTAGGGGGAGTCTAACTACCTCCTCCCGCCAGATTACTCCTATATGATATAGTTATACAGACACTAAACTTATACTGAGTAACTATATACTATACTCATCCCCTAACGGCCTAACACGACGATATGTATACATTTTGATGTTCGGTATAATAATAATTATTAGGTACCAAAATATTGTGTTCATCACAGTAGGTATATCGACTAATTTAAACCCATACCGTAGGTAGGTATAACAGCTATTAGGGTTAATCGTAATGACGTTGTTATATTATTGGCCCTTTAGGCGGTATAATAATAATAATAATAATTAATACAAATCGTGAAATAACATTATGGAGAAGACCGCACGAATAATACCGATACGAACTGTCTGTCCGGGACCGTGGTATAGAAAAACCTGTTGCTTAACGGATATGCTGGGGTAACTGGCGACCGATTTGTACCCGAGGCGATCACTGCGAGGATAATATAGGAACACAATGTACAAAAAGGAAGATGCGCGTCCTCCTTATTATCATAGGTATAATATTCAAGTATTCCAGTAATTTCCAGCCACGTCTTCGGGTTAAACGCGTTACATTTTGAAATTTTAGTTTTTTCTCTCCTCTAATGGTTTTTTTTTCAAAACGTGTTTGCCGCTTCAATACATCAATCGATTATAATCATATTATAATAGTAGCTGGTATCTACTACCTACAAGCAACCGTTTCAAACAATTTATCGACAACTTGATACGAATGAACCTATATATATATATGTTGTTATTTATTCTGCGAAAGATGAATATCCGTCATTGTATAGGTATAGAAATGTACATCTATATACTTACCTAGTTATATGTAAAATATTATATCGTTGTCGCAAACTCGCAGCTGCAGCCTCAGTAAACTAGGAATTCAAAACGTGATTCAATAATAAAACCGGCAAATAACTGTGGAATATATGAAATTCGCACTACCACTGCACATTACAATGTTTTAGAGGTAACCGTTTTGACGATTCAGTAAAACAAGCTTAATATAATGTTTGAATGCAGTTGACAGTTGTAGACAATGTACAATACTTTTAATAGAATTATGATTTATCAGAAGAAATTATGTCTCGGACAGTAAGTTATGCTCAGTCGTGAGTAGACGAATAGTGACCATTATTGCAATTTATTGCAGAGAACTGTGAATGGTATAACAAATATACGTAAACGCGACACATTATAATATATATCTATATAAAGTATATACCTACCATATATTATCGTGTGTACAAAAACGTATTAAACGAGAAACTCATGATTATGAATTCAAGAACTTTCATTTTTCAGTTTCAAGTACAAAATATGTGAACTCTCAGTGAATGACTAGGAGGGGTAGGGGTGCAATATACTTTATAAGCTGTAAATATTGAAGTCTCTTATTCTGTCAGGTTTTCTGCTACTGGATCATATACCTAGGCATCTGAGTACCCATTTAATATTCCCAAACATAAAATAAATACTGGAAAAATAACAATTAATATTAATTATAGTGTTAATCTGCTAATGAATAACCCGATTTTAACTATCCATAAACTATTTATCAACTGTGTCTTTTATTAGTATTATTTCCTATTATTATTCTAACTAAATTTTTTTTTAAAAATGTTTACATAATATTATACATCTTTATGATGATATCACTTAATGTTTTTGGGCCTCGGCCTGTATTGTTATAAAAATAAAAATATGTGATTTAATCGAGAATTCGGTCTGCGATCGGGATGTTAAACAATTTACAATGCATATATTTAACCGTGTCTCTTATATCGATCACGTAGACGCACGAAATGCGTGTTGTCCGTACTAATATATTCCACTAATATTCGTAACTAATATTTGAACTCGAAAATATAACTACAAAATATGAGTTATTGCAATAGGCACCCGAATTGGTATTAACATCAAGGCCGTATCTGAGGGGGTCCAAGGGGCCTGGACCCCCCCGAAATGTCTTCAATATGTCTTATTTTTAACCAAATATCAAAACCTAAATTCAATAAAATTACAATATACATGTTTTGAATACGGCCTAGATTAACATGACCTGCGGAAGTAGATCGTATGATACGTAGACCGACTTTTCGATCGAATTACATACAATATTTACCAATGCGTTTTACAACAATTTTTGGCACCCACCATACAGGGACTTGCAGCCATTGGCGAGCAGCGACGAAGAGAACCGAGTAGTTCCGATCGATGGACCAGCCGCGGGTGTCGGTGGCGGCGACCCGCACCCCGAGACGAGGGCCGCCGAGTCGACCACGGCCGCTGCGACGGCCGTCGACGGCCACCGGTCGGGCAGACAGTATTACCAACAGCCGGCGGCGTTCGCGTACCAGCCGTATCCGCAGAGAAGGGCGTACAACAAGAGCCCGGGACAGCCGGTGAAGAGGCCCAAGTTCAGGCAGAAACCCGGCGGTGGGAGGCGGGGGCAGAGGCCGCGACGCAGGCCGTCCATGTCCGGCGGGCCACCGACGATGCCTTCGGCGACCGGTTCGCGGTACAGGCGGTTACCGTCACCGGCTCCGATGTTGCGCCCTCAGCACGTCAACTACATCGACACGGCGGGCGGCGCGGACTACGACGACGGTTTCGAGTCGGCTCCAATGCCCGTGTCGTCGTTCGACTACGGTGACATGCGGGAATTCGACCACGAATCGGCCGCTTACGGTTACGGGCCGCCGCCGCAGGCCGTCGCCGGTGGTCGGTCACGCAAGCGGCCCGTCATCGTCGCCGCCGCCGCCGCCGCCCCCACCGCCGGGTACGCCGACGAAACGCGTCCGGCGGCCATCGTGCACGTGCCGGTGCGCGTCATTCGGCCCACCGCACCGACGCGGTCGACCGCCGCCAACGAAGTGGACGCGGTGGCCGACCCGATGGACAAGCTCAGACAGTTGGTGCACGAGGCAATGGACGAGCACTTTGCCAACCGGCACCAGGAACTGTACGGCGACGGGTTCGGAAAACAGCATCAGCAGCAGCAGCA
>WHPZ01576223.1:0-10603 GCA_016617965.1 Macrosiphum rosae | reverse complement strand
ATATGTAATACCATATTATTGAAAGATTTTTAGTACAAATTACAAAATATTTATGCATTCCTGATTTTGTAAATAAGATATAATAAAAAAATTATCGATATGGTATAATATGGGCTCCAGACTGTATGAACTGGCCCAAGCCTGAACTAACTTTTAACCAAGGTGTTTAAGGGCTAGTTGTACCGTCTACTCCAGGGGTCGTCGACCTTTTCAAACAAGTGAGCTACATTTGAAATTTTTAATCCCAGGTGATCGACATCCAGGAGAATTAATGTATTTAGGGAGAGATTTGTTTTATGAGCAAAAAAAAAAAAGGTCTTAGCTCCAAAACAAAATATACTGAACATATAAGCGTTGCACACTTGCACATGACAGTAAATTCCTAGAATACAATATAGCAATCCACATTAAACGATTATTTATTACGTATTCGACCGATAATGGTAAAATTTATTTTTATAACGATCGACCTATATTCCTAGACAATTCGGCCAATTAAACTTTGGTTAACTTGAATCTGAGATGGTACAACTGGCCCTTAGTCTATAGTAGCCAATACAACTAAATTATAAAATAGAAATCTCAGAAATTTTTTAGTTTATAATTAGAAATTACAATCATTGCACCTACACTATTCAAAATAAATAGAAAATATTTATAAATTACAATTTTTCTTTCAATATAAGTTATAAAATTTTACGAATTGAATAAGTAGTTGTATTTTATTAATTATTACACACAAAATAGACTTCATACATGTTTTATTCAACTTTACTTAACTTTACAACAAACTTAAAAATAAATTTAAAGTGTTTCAGCTACTACACAGATATAAATATACTGTAATAACTTTTCAGAAATATTTATCTGAATAAGTAAAATGTTTCACATTTTCTTGAGGCCATTGTTTAGGCATGTATGGTTTATATCGTTTACAGAAATAATCTCCAGAAAACATCAATCCACTTATTCCAAAAACTGCTGCGAACAATGACAATACTCTCTGCCAGTCAGGATATCTAGATTTTTCTCTATAATTTGGGTCGCCTTTGTCTGAACCCCACATGTCAGCATGAACGTGCATTATCTCACCTAAGAAAATAAATAAAAGAATAAAAACCATTTCATAACACCAAGGTTACGAGTATAACTAACTATTTAGACTTACCAAAGTTTCTATTATGTTCAGGGCAGTCCCATGGATAATATTCACTTTTGGAATCTTGGCCAATGTCTGGTAACTTTGGATAGTCACCAAAACCTAGACCATCATCAGGGTGTGGTGCATATTCCTCCGGTAACAGGCCATACTTCTTTGCAGCAGCTAGTCGTTCCTCTTCAGTTTTTGGATATGGACCGGGCTTCCATGGTTCATGTGATACCACACTCCTGCTAGACACTGAATAAATAGCTTTGGTTCGCAACATCCCATTAATTACACGGGGTAAAGCCATGTCGAATGCTACTGACAGCAAAATTAAATAATTAGTTCAATCGTTCAATATTAATTTAATTTTGATCAATGAACAAAGATTAGTAAATCAGCTTATCAAAGATACAGCTGCAGTACAGCTGGCGTACTGGAGTAGTGGAATTAACTGGAGTCAGACTCAGTAATAAATGATTATTATAATTTTCAACAAATTTTCGAGAAATAAATAATGTTGATAACAGCGAAGGACATTTAATAACCAGTAACCGCTACAATGGTGGTCCTAACCTTCAACCATGGATGAAAATGCTACCAGTGTGGTTCTTCGCTGGATGTTTTCGTCAAACAGAATATTTTGTTCTTCTTATCTCTATTTTTCATGTATCATGTTTACAACATAACCCGATAGGCGATAACGGGAATAAATCGTATGAACCATGGACATGGAAATCGGAAATTAATAAATATTAAATAGTCTACTATAATATTTATTCAGCTTCCAGTTATTGTTAATTGTTATGTATACTAAAATTTAAATTTAACTTTAAATTTACAATGTCTGACACCGAAGATGTATACATGTGTGAAGATGACGAAGATTATGGTCTCGTAAGTATAATATTTACACTATGACTGTGTAAATCTATTCACTCTTTGTTTTCAATTTTTTATTATAAAACTTCAATTTGTATATATTTGAAGTATATAACAATAACCCACATACATATCAATGTACCTATTAAATATATTCAACATTTGTTTCAATAGGAATATTCAGAAGATAGCAATTCTGAACCTGATGTGGATTTGGAAAATCAATATTATAACTCAAAATCGCTAAAAGAAAAGGACCCTAACGCTTCATTAGTGTCATTTCAAAAAGTATTAGATCTTGAAGCTGGTGAAAAAGGAGAATGGGGCTTCAAAGCTCTAAAACAAATGATCAAAATTAATTTTCGACTTGTGAGTTTTAAATTCAAATTTGTTATCTGAATATTTTATTTAAATAAATATACATACCTACCTATTGACTATTGTCATATTATAATTATTTTTTGTACTAAGTAATAAATATTTAATGTTAATGTACATAAAATATTTACAGGGCCGCATTTAGAGGGGGGGGCGCTGGGACAACTGCCCCGGGTGCCGGTATTTTGCGGTCAGAAATTTGTTTACTTGTGAATTATTAAAATTTTATAATTTTAATTATTTTAATAACAGTATTATATAATATAATTTAGTATCATAGTATAATATATATAGTATTATGCTGTTTGAAATTTTTTGAATTAATATTAATTTGCATAGTTTTATATAATTTTATTTTATTTATTCATGAAGTACCTACTTAAATATGTTAAAAAAAAAATTATAAGTAAGGTTTAAGTGACATAAATTCAAATGTATCTTTGCTGAGAGAGGTTCAAGCAATTACTAAACAATTCTTTTAAAAAAAGCACACATTGTAAAACAAATATTCTTTTCTGTGCTCAAAATCTAAAAGGTTAATGAGGGATCTATTTCCCATATTTTCCGTTTGTAGGACCCTTGGGGGGGAGCAGTTTTTTTTCACCGGGGCTAAGGAGGCGCCTTATTTTTTTTTGCACTGGGGCGCAAAATGTCTAAATGCGGTCACTGATTATGTACATGTTCTATTAAATCTACTACTACTTTTGACTATATCAAAAAAAAAAAATATATAGCAAGTAATTTGTACTTATATTTATTTATGTAGGTTATATATTAAAGTGTTTTATTATTATTATTTTATTTTTGTTCAGAGTAACTTTGATGAAATGATGAACCGTTATAAGCAATTATTAACATACATAAAAACTGCAGTTACTCGGAATCATAGTGAAAAATCTATAAATTCAATTTTAGATTATATTTCAACTTCAAAAAATGTAAGTTTCTGTAACCCAGTAAATTATGTTTATTAAAATAGATGTTGTTTAACCTTTTATTTAAAATATATTTGACATTATGTATTTTGAATGTAGATGGAATTATTGCAAAATTTCTATGAAACAACTTTAGATGCATTGAAAGATGCCAAGAATGATAGACTTTGGTTTAAAACTAATACAAAATTGGGTAAATTGTATTTTGATTTAGCCGATTACAATAAACTGACCAAAATTCTGAAGCAGTTGCATGCTTCTTGTCAAGTAAGATATACCTACTATGTTTAAATACTTGATTACTAATACTATCCATTATTGTATACTTCATTGTTTTTGTTTAAATAAAATTTGTAGTGTTAAGTAACAATTAGACTGTTTCTGATCAAATAAAAATCATAAAATGTATAGTTTATTGCTGTAATTATAAATAATTTCCAATTTAGCTGAAAATGATTCAAACTGAAATGTCTTACTATGAATATTTAATTTTATGTAACAATGAGTATTTCTATTTTAAATTTGTTTACTATAACATATTCTTGTAAAGGGATTATCAGATGCACGGCCCATCAATACATTTTATTTGGACCAGAACAGGAAATATTTTTTTTTAATTTAAATTTTTTGGAGAGTTTTTTTCTTTACTTTCTTCAGTTTAATGTGTACACTAAATTTTTACGGTTCCAAAAAACTCCTAAATACCTTAGGTGGACCACCAAAAATATTAAATCGTTTCCCTTGTTGTAGGGTCTTAAAAGTTAGGTATAGTTTTCAAAAACTAAGAGTTGTCAACATAATTAGATGCACGCGGCATCTGAATTCAAGTTATTTGTGATTAGTTTTTTTTGTAGTTGGTAATTTTTCTGATGAATTTACAATCTTTAAAAACTTATAATTGCGCTATAATTTTTAGCATTACAAGCTTATTGGATTTGCAAAATAATGAGTATTAACAAAATTAGTTTCATAATATTATATCTTAATATTTCAATTTGTCTGTGTCTCTTTATATTATTTATGTTTAATAATGTATGTTATTTAATAAACTACATATTATGCTTACAATTCCAGACTGATAATGGTGAAGACGATCTTAAAAAAGGTACCCAACTATTAGAAATTTATGCTTTAGAAATACAAATGTATACAGCACAAAAAAACAACAAGAAATTAAAAGAACTTTACGAACAGTCACTCCATATTAAATCTGCTATTCCACATCCTTTGATTATGGGCGTTATTCGAGGTAAATTAAATACTAAATAATTAGAATTAAAATCTAAAGATTAAACTCATTATATGTTTTATAGAGTGTGGTGGTAAAATGCACTTGGAAGAAGGCCATTTCTCTAAAGCACATACTGACTTTTTTGAAGCTTTCAAAAACTATGATGAATCTGGAAGTCCTCGTCGTACAACATGCTTAAAATACCTAGTTTTGGCGAACATGTAATAGTTTTGAATTAACCATGTTAATAATTAGTTATTACTAGTAATTATAATTGTTATCTAAATTTAAGGTTAATGAAATCTGGTATCAACCCATTTGATTCACAAGAGGCTAAACCTTATAAAAATGATCCAGAAATATTAGCAATGACTAACTTAGTCCAAGCTTACCAGAACGATGACATTAAAGAATTTGAAACTATCTTAAAGAATCATCGTCAAAATATAATGGATGATCCATTCATTAGAGAACACATTGAAGGTAACTTGGATAATTACCTGATTAATTGTACTCTTGTGTATTATATTTAAATACATATTTTATTTTACAGCCTTATTAAGTAATATTCGTACTCAAGTATTGATAAAATTAATTAAACCTTATACTCGTGTCCATATACCGTACATTGCTACGGAACTCAATATTGAAGAAAGTGATGTTGAAAATCTTTTAGTTACATGTATTCTAGATGAGTAAGTATAATTTTGTTTACCTCTTTTTTAAATTATTATTCTTAATTAATATAATTTATATTCCAGAACCATTAAAGGCCGCATTGATCAGACAAATCAAGTGCTAACTTTAACACTAGTTGATTCTGCTACCAACCGTTATGCAGCCATAGATAAGTGGACCAATCAACTAGCTACTCTCAATTTATCTATTTCACAAAAAATATTTTAAAAATTATCAATGTAATTTTTTTTTTTAATAAATCTTTTACAACATAATATATATTAATGTCTGAAATATTCTAATTTAAATATTTTTGAAACTAATTTTTAACGGTTTAAAAAATATACTGAATATTTTTTTTATAACACATCCTTATCTTTGATTTTTTCTAGCAACGTTGTAAAGAACTTGGCATTTGATAATAATACTTTTGCTTGATTTTGGTTATTTTCACTGAACGCTTTTGATAGTTCCCTATTAACATACAAATATTAATTATATTCTATGAAAATATTAATCCTAATTAAATTATTCAACTAACGTGTATAAGACAACCAACATATCATCAACATCTTTCTTCAAACGTTCTAGAGATTCTTTTGTATCAACTTCTTCGACTTTTTCATTCCAATCCATTATTTCATATAAAAAAGTGCTATCCATTGTTATAGAATCTTCTTCAATACTCAAACCACCAAGGTTTAACAAATAAAGACCTCTTAGAAGTGGATTCAATAGAGTCGTATAAGATTTGTTTAACAGAGAAGAAAATGATTCGGATAGTAATTGTTCTTCCTAAAACACAATTCATTGAAAACAATGTAAATATAACTAGGTACATTGGTAGTAGAGTAAAATTCACTTCAGTTTTGTTGGAAAATCTGTCGGGATGCATAAGGTTTTGTAGTTTTCTAAAATTTGATGTCAACTGTACAGTATCAATATCATACTGAACATTTATATTAAACAGCTCAAAATAATTTAAATTCTGGTCTTCGGATGACTGAATTATTGAGCAATTTTTACAAAACAGACAAGGTCTGATGTCTAATATCGTTTGACAGTTCCAACATTTGAACGCATCATAAGTTGCATACGGATGGCCCTTGAATTTATATTTATTATTTCTGACATTGACTATCTGTTGATATAATGGTTCTGAAAATTGTCTAGCTCTAGAATGATGAACGCTTCGACATACTGTTCTTAATAAGCTATCTCCAAACAGACTGGTACGCCAATGCCGCATCACAAACATTATAAAATATATAGAAATATAATAAATAATAAAAAATAAGACCAAAACTCTAATTTATATCAATACTTATGAAGGGAACTTGACATAGATTATAATAAAATATTACGTAGGTTGTAGGTATGTATAATATTTGTGAAATACATAGACTTTATACTCAGGTCTGTGGTAAGATATTATACAGTTATAAGGTAATATAATATTTATACTTATATTTACAATTACAACAAATTACGTTTTACACTATAATTTCAACTTCGATCAAGACCACGGACCAAGATATCTGATAATTGAATAATGATAACACTCATTATCACACTTAGATAGATAACAAAACATATTGCGTAATTACATCACAATCTTGCCAATCTTCGATCTTGGTCAACCTAACCTGTTCATGACGTAATAATATTATATAATAATAATAATTTCTATACCTACCTGAGTACTTGATCATTGTTAAATATAATATATTATTTTGTCAGGTAAATCATTTATTTGAAATTCATATTTATACTAATTTATTGGAACATTGACTATTTAACTGTACATTAAATGTACGCGGACAGGTTATTCCCAATCATTCTCAGAGAGTAGACACGATATCCCAATTAATTCACAGTCAATATAAATTATAAATACATATTAATATACACTAGACGTACCTACATTCTTTTATAGGTGAAAGTTAAAAATAAAAATATTATTCTGTGAAAACTTTGGTCTAATTTTTTTATCTTTTATTGTAATCTTATCTTTGAATGGGCATTTCGAAATGCCAATTAAAATTTGTATAGAAATTCAAACACATTTAAATACAATATTATTTATTATTATTATAGATTTTGCGTAAAAATTCCCGTTTTTCCTAAATTTTAATGTTGTTTTTCCCAGTGTTTTTGAAAACTATAGGGACTTTTAAATTGTTGACCTCCCCAATGCACCAACAATATTCACTTTCCCATCGAACGAGATATTTAAGTCGAAAATAGAAGCATTATTTCGACTACTAATCGTGTACATAGACACAAAAATTAAAAATTCAATTCTCAGCAATTTTCAATTTTTGGTGTAACTATAAAACAAATGACCCATACATGACTTTCATGTAGATACATGACATTTTAACTGAATGTTTATATAGCATATTCTATACACGATAAAATGTTCAAATGATTTTGAATTATTTTGAACTGTTTAGGGACATTTTCAGTTTCCAATTTTATTAGTTTTTTTTTTTCTATGAATGTCAATAAATCTTTGTTTGTTGGGTAAACATGCTTGAAAATTTAATACAAGGATCCTGATAAATTGTTACACTAGAAGTTGAAATATATTAATAATACATAGGCACAATTTTTTTTCAAGCTTTTAATGTTGGAATTTTGATAAAATCTATAAAATTTCAAATTTAATAATTATTTTTTAGTTAAAAATGTATAGAATGTTCAACTTTTATAGCTAAGGATTGACAATTTAAAACAAGGTTCCACGTAAATAGGCCATATATAAATTACTTTATTTACAATAATATCATCAAATATACTTTGTAATATCATAAGCTGACTGACAGTCTTTGCTCAGTATCGTTTTTCTTATACAATAATATTATAATATTATATAATTGAATTCAAATTTAACACCATCCATTACAGTAACCCAATTGTAACCTACTGTGTAGCAGAGCGACACCCACTTACCCACCTTTTTCTTTATGCAACTTAAAAATATATGCAATCTTAAGTACGGCAAAATGGCCAAAATGTAATATCCAAAATTTAATTATTCAGATTGATAAAAATATAATGTTTATCAATTATCACTCAAAATACAATTTTGATTATCAAATTTGTTTTAAGGTACAGGCATGCGCTATGCACAAGCCCGGATTAAAGGGGGGCACGGTCCCGGGGCCAATTGATTTTGGGGGCCCATCTTTATCCCCAAGATATATTTTTTTAACGAGTCCAATAGTTTTAAAAAAAAGAAAATTATATAAGTATGTAAGTATAGTAGGTAAATTATTATTAATAATTATGAAATAAAATTGTTCTCAATTTTATATCACGAAAAATTACTATAATGAATAATGAACTATGTTGGCCAACAATTTTGTTTGTTTTTTTTTTGAACATTTTAGATTACCGATTTAACAATTTAACTTTTAACTTTTAAGTAGGTATATAAAAAGGTAGTTATAAGAAAAAAATATTTAGCTCTTGAAAATTAGGTATTTCAGTTAAAAGTTATATTAATGCATATTATAGGTACTAAACTTTAGAGGACCATAATTAATAACCTAGCAAACCAAAATTGATCATTAAACTGTCAAACTGTTCAGAAAAAAAGCTTTACCGGAATCCAAAAAAAAATATTTTTACCATTTGAAAAAATAAAGTCGATTTTAATATTGGTACAACTGCGGGTTTAAAAATTTTGAAAATGTTATAAAAAAATTGCCTGTTAAAAATAAAGAAACACGTAACTGTTTTTGTTTTAACGAAATTCCATATCATCGATCCATAATTGTTAAAAAAAAAAGCGTAAAATGACATAAGATACACCTGTATATTTTTTGTATATAGTAAAAAATTATACAGTAATATTAAGTTGTTAATATGTAATAGGTAATACAATTATTTTGAATTTTTAGTTAAAAGGAGGCCCTCCCCCCCACTAAGTGTATGGTGTCCCGGGGCCAAATTAATCCTCAATCCGGGCTTGGCTATGCATAGGGGTCGGGGGTTATAACTTATAAGTCATGTGATTGAAGAGTACTATATATAGGAGTGACCCCTCTCGGCGACTCGGTGCAACAAAAATAATGGTCCTCCGCACGGCAGTATAGTAGTGTTACGGGCGTGCGTATAAATGGAAAATCGAAAACTTTGGAAGGCCATAACTTCGAAACTAAGTGTGAGCGCAATAATTCTGATTGCACAATCGCGTCGTTTTTAACTCGATGAGTTACATGAGTTTCGATAAAAAAAAATTCAAAATGGTGAGGGGGAACTAAACTCCGCTTGTTCCTTAATATTATGTATTAATTATGTACCTATTATATTTTATAAGCCTTATACGTATACCTAATAGAAAAATCAATAACACGTAAGTTAATTAAAATGCACACTTCAAAAGTTCAAAACCACCGGTCTTATAATACATTTTTGAACCGCGGGTCCCTGGGTAACTGCCCCTTCCCTATTTAAAACGAAACTAAAATTAGGTATTTAATCTGACCTGCAAAAAGTTTTCATCTTTTAGATAAAAAAAATATCATTACTATCAATATTATCAGAATAATATTGAATTATTTGGAGTATTAATTCGATAGAGAAAAATAGTTTTGGACAAGTATAATTTATTAAATATTACTTTATTTGAGTAATATTTAAATGTATAGATAAAGGTTATTTTTAAACTACTTAAAGTTATGTATAAAAAATAATTGCAAGAACTTTAAAAGTTTTTGAAATAATTAGTATCTTACGTTAAAATTAATATGTAATAGGTATCGAATTGTCATCCATCGATCCATCGTGTGTACTCACGTCTCACGTTGAACCGGTTATAAAGATATTTTATTTTTATTGATAATATATTACGCCCTATAATAGTGGGTTCAGTTTCAGTACAAGTTCTTACAACATAATATGTTTATTAGCTAAGATAATTATAGAATGTACCTACCTACATAATATTAATAACAAATTACAATATATGTTTGATGCTGTAAAAAATCACTAAAATTGTTAATTTTATGGTGTCTGCAGCTAGTAGCTACTGATTGTAAAAATAATAATTAATAACTATGTGAAGCAGAGAAAAGAACAATCTTGTCATGGAAAAATACCTATTATAATTATTATTAATTAGGTACCTACTATTTAGTATTTAATACATACAACATAGTGTGTATTGCATATCATATAGTCCAGTCAATAGGGGGTTTTGACTTGCAAAAAATACTAAAGTTTTGAAACTTGGCGAAAATTTTCGTCTTGGGCGGCTGATTGACCAAAAACAATGCGCCATCCCTCCGAAGTTCGCAACCGTCAGCCATATTTTTGCAATAGTCTAATAAAAACCGAAATGGCGCC
>WHPZ01576219.1:0-15711 GCA_016617965.1 Macrosiphum rosae | reverse complement strand
AGCCAAGTCACTTCAACTCCTTATCAAATAGTTGCTAATAGTATATCTGCTATATCATCTCAAACAATATCTGGCACTTTACCTTCAGTAGCCGCAATGAAGAAAACTGTCCAAAGATTAAGGCATTGTAAACATGCACCACCGTCCACCCGTAAGTATCCTTAAACGTTAATAGAAATAATTATTATTGAGCTGTATATACACTCACATTAAGTAATCACCCATTCCTTCTTTGTGATAGTGGTACTGATGATGCTAATCGAATAATATTGTTTTCAACTGAACAAAATTTAAAAATATTAGCTTCCGACCAGTGTCATTGGTTTATAGATGGAACAATATTTTTTATAATTATTATTAAGCAACATTAAACAAAATTATGGAAACATTTTTATACCTGTGGAATTATAAAAATTTAAATTTTATTTTTGACGTTGAAATTTCATACGGAAAAATAACTTAACGGGGAAACGGTAACGGGGAAATGTATTACGGGGATGTGACATGTAACCTCTGTAATATGATACTATACAATAAAGGTATTAATGTGCATAGAAAAAAAAGATATATATATAGGTACTCGTATATTGAATAAACATGTTTTATTCAGCTTTATTTATTTCAACAATATGACAATTATATTATATTATTTAGATGTAGATACCCTTTAATATATTGCAATTAAACTAGGTAATAATAGTTAACAAATTATCATAATATTAGAGATAAATTTAATTTTTCAAAATTATTGCGAGGCTTATACATTTTATACCTCATAAAGTCTTAAGTCATTATTTTATAATATTGTATTACCATCTTGATTTTAAGGTAACACCTATTTACTCAATTGTTGTCATTATTTTATAATAATAATCTTATTTAAAATAATTTCTGAAATGTTTGTAATTTGACTTTAAAAAACTTAAGAACAGAAGACTGACAATAATTATACGTCTTATCAAACAAACGTTGTGTATACACATTAAAAATAAAATATATTGATGTGATAATATTATTTAGTTAGGTAACGAAACGGGTAATGGAAAATGCACAATGTTTTCTTTTTAAATTTACAAAGATACATAGATGTTCTTAACATCGTCGTCTAAGACGTCTTGATCTCCACATTTGGCCTGTTCGACGTATGCACGTCTCGCCGGGGACGCATTTATTTATTTTTTATACGCTACTATTTTTTTTTTCTACGTCCGGATCTGTGCTTTTGCAAGTGGCCGCATGTGCGTGCAATTTTAATCGGCGACCCAGGGTCACAGAGATACTTCATAAATGAACGTCTTGTATTATGATAAGCCAAAAAAAAAAAAAAAGTGACCGTTTAGTTTTTTTTTAAACAATATTAATACATATACACACGGCCGAGTATTGTTTGGGGGCCGAGTGGGAGGCGCGTTTCGTCAGATCCGAGCTTTATCTATTTCGAGCGGGACCCCATGACGGCGACCGAAAAAAAGTACCATCCGTTATAATTCAGTGGCGCGAAGGGACCGGCTCAAGCAACAAGACGGTTATCAGGTAAATAATACAATATTTATAATAAAACTTGTATTTATTTATTTTTTTCCCATCCACGCCTTACCTACGTATTATTATCAATTATTATTAATTATTTTTCACGGTATGTTGTTTTTATATTCATTACTGCTTTAAATGATTTTATTGTTATATTAATTATATTTAATAATTATTTTACTACCTACCCATAATACAGTAGAGTCTCGATAACTCGAATTTTTTCTTGCCTTTTGAAATGTTTTTAATTTGTGTTTGAGGTATTCAACTCAAAAAATACCTATAATACAAAAGTCGAAATTATTTTTATTCCCCTCGTGATTCTAGTTATCGAAATTCGACTGTATATAGGTATAGGTTTGAATGTTATCTTCTCGATAATAGTTATTGTTTTCTATATTAAATTTGCCCAATCGAGATTTTTATTTATTTAAATAATTCATGGAAGGAATAAAAAGTTTCTCATCAAAATATTGTAATAATTAAACCTCATTATAATACGACGAAGTTAAATTGATTATAAATTTAAAAATGTAATTAACTAATGTTATAACTCAAAACTTTTAATGTAGAACAAGTCATAGTTATAGTATAGTTAAAAATAATTACAACTTATAATAATTACTTTGATAAAAAAATAAATATATTGGTACTCTTACAATTTATATAATTGTTACAGTTTATATAATTAAATATCAAAACATAAATATAAAACTCAAACAGTACAAAATATCAAGCGATATATATTATACATAATACATATTGATTTTATTTGATATTTCAATATAATATTGATCGTCAATAAAACGATAACAAGAAAAAACCTTATAAATAAAAAATTAAAACAATATGGTAAAAAAATGTAGGTACAATGCAATTTGATTGTATACCTTTTGTGATTGGTCCAATTGCAGAAATATAATATTATCTAAAGTTTCGTTTCTCGAATTCGCATCTTATAACAGCTATACGTGTATAATACACGTGACAATTTTTTTTTTTTCAATAATATTTTCCTTCCATTAACCGTCCAATATACGCGCGTAGCCTAGTTGGCGGACTTACAGTAAAATACAATTCGGGTTTTCCCTTTTTCGGTCAGTGGGCTTTCGGTCTGTCCGATTGTGTGTCCGAAATAAGCGAAGTGCAAACGAACGGTGGTTGGCCCGGATTCCTCGGGTTTATTATAAGTCTTGGCCACCATCCATAGTCGGTATGACGGCGGCAGATTAGTGGTTTGCGGGATGTCTATCTTTAAAGTCTACTAGTTTGCACAATACTATAAGGATCGCGAAATGGAAAATAACGACGAGAATTTATTATTATCGTGCAATAAAAATATGATAGTAGTGTTTCAATAATTATTCATTTTTGAGCGCAGCGTGTAACCATAAAATAAAAATTCCGGTGGATAATAATATTAACCTACCTAATCTGTTACACTGTTTACCAAACACCCGATTAGTAAAATAAAATATTATAATGTACCTACCTAATATACCTAGTATGAACTAACTTTTATCCTGAAAACACAGTAACCATTAAAAACCTTTTGTATTCTATATACTTATTACACAGTACAAAAAATGTATGTATTATATTTTTCAATATCAATAATAAATAATATTGTCACCCAAAAGGGTAATAGAGTACACACAGAGTTGTTTATAATATAAATATTACATTAATTTATCTTTATAATAACTAAATGAGTTAAATTTATATTAAATATAACAACTAATATTGTAGGTACATGGATAATAACATTTTAATAATATTATCAAATATTTTAAAATATGAATATCTTAACAGCTAACCTATACCTATCTGTGAGAACAATTTACTATTCAAAATTTAAACATAACAATTAATCATCGACACGACTCAATATATTTTGGGAGTGTGTAATTTTGGGTACGAGTTTATTACCCCTATCATTATTATAAATTAGGTATCAACTGGCTTTGCCAATACAATTTTAAATAAATAATAATATAAAGCACAATTAATATTATCTAGTTACCTATATTGTAAAAAAATATAAAAAGTATTTAAAGTTTTCTCACTTAAACGTGTGTGTGGTGGAGACACAGTCGTATACATTCATGGTCAGACACGATGGATTTCGCTTTCGGATTTTGTAAAAACGTACTCGAGAACCCTAAAAAAAACTCATTAGTCAGCCGTCCTTAGACAAAATAATATAAATGGGTCTCGGCTGAACACGGGGCTGTTGGCCTAACCTTTCCCAAGGAAAATACTTGACCTGGTGCCAATGATCAACGTCTATTTGTACACAAGTCCAAAAAACCATCATTTGGCTTCGAATTTACGCATGCATCAGTCAATAGCCCGTTGAATAATTGCATAATCTTAAAAGATGTTCTAATTATAATGAAATTTAATTGCTTTTCCAGACAGTAAAAGTCGTTATCGACATATTATTATTAGATTTGCATCCAACACGTTAACCGGTAAAATATTGATATAATAATATAAACTAATATATAGGTAGGTAGTGATTTTATTATTATTATTTTTTTTTTTTATACCAAAAGCGCCGCCGATGGATCTATTATTACTGTCCGAAATATACGCGTTAGTAAATAATACAACCTCGGTCAATAACTACATTAATAATAACGTTATATCATGGCAGCAGGCTGTCAACGGCTTATTATCATTGGTATATACATCTTTATCTTCGAATAAAAAACAAAGTCCTACTTGTCATCAACATCCGACGATCTTGGGATTTACGGGAAAGCGAATAACAACCAGAAAAGAAATCAAAAAAAAAAATAATAATAATAATAATAGAGCAAAATTCATCAAGGTCAAATGGCCAATAAACAGGCGTCACTTTTAAAGATGCGTGCAAATTACGGTATAATAATAGAGCAGGCTGGGGCGGTGTATGCCAAAAAAAGCCCACGGGAAACTGTCGTGTAGCCCCCAACGGTTTCCAGATGCCAATTCTGCACTTGAGTTTCGCTTCTCCCTCCAATCGCTCGCAATATTTATCATAACGAACACTAATTTATAAATACTATTCGGCCAAAACAACAATACGTGCGTAGTTCGGGAAATGCCGATGATGGTATCGTTTAAATAGGAATCTTCAGTATACTTCGAACTTGCGTGGCTGACTGGTGCGGTACATTTATCTGACTCACTTACAACAGGTAGGTAACCGACTTAACGTTTGAAACGGAATTACTTTTCATATCATTCACAATATTTCGTTATCATCCCTCGATATCCAAACAAATTTGTTTATTGATTTATTAGAATATAACCGTTTTATTTTTAATCGGCTTCGATGAAAAATTACTTAAGAGTTTACGCGACTAACAATATTAACATCCGACAAGTTTAATTTACCAAATAAAATAATAGGTAATTAGTAATTACAATAATATTTCACTTCAATAATATTTTTTTTTAATACGCTCGGGATACGAATCGAATTGATTTGACGGTTCTAAATAATTTTAAGGATTTTTAATTTGCAATAACAAATTAAACTTTATGTTCTGTATTCAAAATATTATGGTGACCGCGCTTTCGTGAAAAGGTGGACCGTTTAAACGCGTCTTGTGATAAAACCAATTAAATCTACAGTTACTCCCTAGCATTTTTATCAGCATAATTTATTCTCTTCAATATTATTCAACAATAAATACATTTAAAAATTAAAACTATAATCGTGTACTATTATAGAGTGCTAACAGTAAAAATTTGTCTTCGATTTCTGCAAACATTTTTTTTTTTCAGTATAGGTAATAGTTCGAACTATACAAACGCCAATATAAACTCCCAAACACGTGGTACAAGTATATGGAACACTTAAATTGAGTTCTTAATAGCAATGTGTTTTCTAAATGTCATCCAAAGAAGTGTACAGCAGTTGTAGACAAAGTGTTTCTACAATTGACCGTTCAAAGCCCGCGTAATTCGTTTTAAACTGTAAATCGACTGCGCGCCATACTCCTGTTTCACTGTAATTGTGTGTCGGTCACACGATGGCTAACTCTCGTCACATCCTCCAGATTGAAGAGGGTCACAACGCCTAGTATAAATATATACATCTAAAAGTAACGGCATGTCTTTTTTTCTTTTGTTTACAGGAAGTCTCTCGTTTTTAATTCATTACACCGTAGCCACACAAGAACACGAAAATGTTGAAACAACACCTTGACATGATCGGCAGGAACGAACCCATCCAGAGAAAAGCCAAATTCTGGCAATCCTACGTCAGAGCATTAAAAGGTACGTGCAATGAGCATATTATAATATTATTATGGTTAGGCCGCAGTACGGTTTTTTTTCATATCATTAGATATATTTTTCCCGCTCGTCTGCAGACGCATTCGAAATCGTATGAATAACATAGAAACAAAGTTCTGCTTTCGAGAGACTTTCTGATCGTATGTGCGCGTTTTGTAATACAAGTTATTTCTGTTGGTCGTTATATTCTGACCGACTGTAAAAAACAAGCGACGACAGACAGTTAAATTTATTATCATCGTCGTAGAAACTAGGATGACTCGGTTTAAGTAGTACCTACCTATATTCAGCACGTTACAGTAAAGACAGTTTTGTTGTAAAACCGTATTCATGTTGTCACAACAACTCGTAGGCGTCTTTTAATTGGAACATTTTTTTTTAAATTTTAAAATAGATTCTCGAGATTGTTAAAACGCACTACACGACCACGTCTATTCAAATAAAACTAGGCTAATACATATTTTATGTCATCTTATTATTATTATTTTTAATTGTATTAATAATATTAGTTCAAATACAATTCACGCAAATTATAGCAGCTGTATGTATGGGTAAAACGAAGTGAGCCAAATGTTCGTAACGGTACATTTAGTGATAATTCAATTTTTATCCGAAACAATTTTGATAATAATACACGAACCATCAACCAACTTACTGAAACCGAAATGCTCAATAAAATCTATTTATATCCATTATATTGTGTAGTGTCGGGGAACTATTTTATAAACAACGCATTCCAAGATGAATATTAAATAACCACGCTTTCGATTTGAATAACTGCTGTTCCCTAGACGTTCGTTTAATCGGCAACTAAGTATACACCGATGGATATCTATTGCGCGATAAAAGGGTTTCAATAGGGTTTCGACAATCCAATAATAAATGCAAATCGCTGGCCATTTGGATATAAACGCGTTTTTCAATCAAATACGCAGTCGTGTTTCAGCTTTAACTATATATAGGGACAACATAAGACAGCTAATTCCATCGATTCTACCAGTATAAGTCGTTTTAAACACCCTAACGATTCCACCATCTACTGATTTTGGCAAGTGGTCCATCCCATCAACTTAATACTAATTATTAAAATCAAATGTAATAATCAATATCAATACCTATACTAATATAATAAAATATCATAATACATACATATTTTTTCAACATTTTGAATAATCGTCACTTATTTATTTTTAGTTGCTTTTATTATAATTTCCACATACTTTCCTGGTTCCATTAAACTTAAAATTTCAAATTAATAGAATCTTACTTATAACCATATAGAATGGGACCTTACTAGAATTTTTACACCACTCGACTCCATGCAACAATTTCAGACCTATCAACTTGTGATTTGATTTTAAAATATAACAATATTATTCATGTGCTAATGTGTGCCATGTGCTAATATGTGCTAATTTCAATCATATATTGCGGCGTTCTAACGATATTGTTTCTGTTTATCATTTCCGCAAACAGGATCCGACGACATGAGGGCACCGGAAATCACACACTACCACACCCCCGGCAGGGGAGTGTTCAGGCCCATCTTGAGCGCCGACTACCCGACATGGCCCAGCTACAAGTCCATCTACGACGACCCAAAGCACCCATCGGACAGAATCAACACACCGGGATACCGTTACCTGCCAATCTCCAGAGACACATACGGCATTTCGCCCAGGAACATTTACCCGCACAACTACCACTCCGACCGCTACCCTTCATACGGTACGTACTGATGACGACGTCGCCGAACACGCAAACCAACCACCGCTATATAATATAATAATACTATAATAATATGTACCGCTATAATAATAATAATAATAATACTATTTCTACAGAAGCTATATTATAATCTCTGTACACAACCAACAATCTAATCAACAGCAATAATAATCATATTAATAATAGTAATACATTGATCAAATTTAATTTTCTTTCCGCAAACGGTTTCGGAAAAATATCGCAAATGTCACCGTGCAGCCAAAGCGAGAATACTGATATATTATAATATTATGTTTATATTTTGTTTACTGTTATTTTTGTTATCGCGGAATTTCTATATGTGTGTACCCCGCTTTGGCGCCCGCCACGTTCGGCCATTGCGGTATTTTTTCACTTCACACTTTCTTCGTCCATTTCACACCAACTCGACCGATCGATCGGTGTAATAACTGTTATACTATTTCCGTTGAATGCTCGGCACCGAGACAATCATTATTATATTATATCATATATTATACATCTTTATATGAAAAGGCAATCTTTTTGTTCTTTGTTTCTTTTTTTTTTTTTTTTCATTAAAATTACGGTAAATTTATTAATTTATTATAATTATTTAGATATCGCTTAGACAGACGTATAGGTGTTATCAGAAATAAATATTGTAGCGTATATTGATAAACTATATATTATTTTATACTCCAAAAGTATAATACTGTTACCGAATTCTGTTTTGTATTATGTATACAATATTGTTGTTGTTGCCTTTATTATAATTTTTTGTTAATATGATTTAATTATTTTTTTGAAATATAATTACTTACTATTTAAATATTTTGTTTCGCTATATTTTTGAAAACCCGTCACGCCTGGATAAGAAAAAAAAGGGCATCAAGTACCTAACGTGCAGTACTTACGTCCAATAAAACATCATTCGATGACGTTAATAAAAAATCCGTACAGAAAAACACGATGATCAAATATGTATCAATATAATAATAATTAACAATTATTATTATGTTCAGACAATGATTTTACTAAAGCTTCTTAAAGCCCGCTACCGCTTGGGTTCACCGAAAGTAATAACGTGATCTAACTTAATAATTGATTGAATGATAATTTCTTTTTTTCATCTAAACACGCAATCTAAACCCACAGAAGCTTTCAATCCGCGTATTTATTAACTACGAACCATTTTAAGCTTAATCGATGCGAGTGAGTACAATCATACATAATATAACAAATCAATACCCCGAAAGGACGAACGCTTAACGCAGTAACCGTAGGTAAGTATGTAAAATATTATTATAATAATATGTACCCACAATAATATCGCAGTAGCAGGAGACGACTCTTGCGATGGATATTATTATTTTATAACACAACACAGTGGCGTATCCGGGATTTTTTTTTGGAGGTGCCGCTTATGGTTATTAAATATTGTTACCTAGACATGAGGAGAAGCTCACCTAGAATCCCTCAAAAGTTGGGTATACCTACAACAAGGTACACAATGTGTATGCTGGATATATAAAATGTCCCAGCAACCTTATTCATACAAATTACAATTGTAATGCATGGTTACGTCTTCCGTGTAATACTTTGAAACAACACTAATTTTTTAACTCTCTCTTGCAGCCCCCCTCTCACCTCCCGGTTACGCCACTGACATAGCAATATCGTTTCCGTCGATAACACGCATTATAATGTCTCTTACGCACTGCTACCATATGCCACCTATACCTATACGTAACACATTATTATGCATAACAACCTACCTACGTGCCAACGAGTGCGATAAATAATAATAACGTGGGCTTATTATATCCGTGTTCAGATCACTATCACAGCGAACCGTACAAAGCGCTACAAGATTGGACGGATCATTTGGATCGCATGGCCGAACTGAACAAAATATTCCCCGGAGACCATCCGGCGTACTACGAGCCAAAGAAACCCTTACCGTTACCGGAGAGACGAGCAAAATCCCTACCGCCCGTCAGAGGTTACAACTTCTCAGGTAACGTTATCCGAAACAGTCATATATACTAAGTACCGAGTACCCGCGGTTACCCGTAATATATAATTATTTTATATACCTACTCATTATTAACGATATCGCGTCGGGTTTAAAAAAAAAAAAAAGCCGGACACACGATTCGGAGGTACATAATATATCAATAAATCGTTGCATCGGAAAAACATTTCCAAAGCACAAACTGCGAGTGAAAACCACGATCGCTGACATATTTTCTTTACATACTTAAGAAGATAAAAAAATAAAAATTTTGAAAACAAAAACGTACATTTAGACTTTATAGAATCCTATACAGCTGGATGTAAAAACTAAATAAATTATTCTCCCTTCGAATCTCTGTTACAAAATAATGATAACACAATATCATCGTGATATTGTCCAAACAGATCATAGTTGCGCGTGAAATAAGATCATAGATATTACGGTTTCTATAGTGTTGGTTAAAACATAATATTATTATAAACAGCGGTAAAAAGACTTAATGAGATATTCATTACAAATTACAATAAGACACGCAGTTTCACAAACTGACTTTAACGCATATTATATTGTTGGGCTATTAAAAGTGTATAGTCAATTAGATATTAACGACGAGGAAACGCGTTTTAAACATAATGAGCGTTTTTGTGTGAAAAAACATTGCTAATGTCTGTCAAAAAAAAAACTATACATCATTACGATTTAAGACCGTCTATGCATTCGTTGTCCGTTGTTAGAATAAGTAAACCAGCTGATTCAGTTCACGTAATAGACACTCGTTATTTAAAAAACTATTAACGTTTTAGAAAATAATTTTTTTACATAATTTAAATTTGCTGCAAAACAACATTTTTGAAAAAATTATAATCTTTACAATTTGTATCGTTTAAAGTATAAATGGATGGGTGGAGTAGTGCATCAACTTTTGGTGACATACCCTTGTGCTACAGTTCAAATTAAAATAATTATAACTTATTAACTTATAACTCAAAACTATTTACTTTTTATACAACGAATTGCTCTGAAAAATATTCTGCTTTGGAGTATAAGAAATTAAAAATGGATGTTTTCATTAGAAAAGTAAAAAACTTAAAAAACGATGATGATAAAAAAAGTAAAATTTTTAATTTTTTTTCATAAATGTTGCTTCATAATAACTTGACATCATCTAAAAATATTTTCAATAATAAAACAAATTGTTTTTGAAATTAAGAATGTTCTTTGGTAAAAAAAATAACGCCTGTACCTACATAATATAGGTATAATATATTATTAACTTATGGTCACATCGGGGTAGGTAACTACATTTTTTTTTTAATCAAAAGATTGTGAGTAGGTATAATATTTGAGGTACATTCCTGTCCAGTTTTCATCATAATATCATTGATTATAAATGCTAGTATTTATAATCAATGGTAATATTAAACGTTACGCGTTACGGCCGTTAAGGGCTACAAAAGTCCTCAAGCACAAACGAAACTGCGTGTTACTTTTGCCCCGCTAAACTCTGAGCTTGTAGTCTGTAATTGAGACGCCTAGAATACAAGGGGTATATGTGACATTTTTAAAAAAATCTGATTTAAGTGCACAGCTAAAATACAAATTTTCCGTTTTATTTGGTGGTAAAGAGATATAAGTGAATTATTAGTTATGTGCTGCGATCTGTTAGCGAATTTATTCTGGATTAGCAGGAAAGAGATACAAGACATGCACTTATTTCAGACTTGACTATTACGTAATTCAAATAATGTCACTTATTGTACCACTTGTGCTCTAGGCGCCAAGTATAATATGACAATATGTGGTATTTAATGTTTATGTTCTACAACAGGTTTACCTATTTACTCGACCGGCGGCGTTAAGAGACGACCACTGTCCGAATTGTTTGAGCCGAGCGTATACACACCCAGGTCCAGATACGTCCGGGACCCATGGTGGTGGGAATACCCACATCTGAAACCCTTCACTCCAGTTAGCTCATCGTACAGGCCACCCGCAAAATCTTATCTGAGGAACAGCTACTTGTCACCGGTGAAGAGGACCTACTTGTGGGGACACCACCCCATCAGGCCTTTCAGTGAGTATTATTGATATAGTATATTATTATTATATTTATTATTTATAATGTGAGAAATTATATTATTCTCAGCAATTAGTTTATTACTCATGAGAGACTAACCAATATTTCGATTGTTTTCCCAGCGATATTATTATAATTATTTTTTTAAATATTATGTTAATATATCGAGCCGTCCTCAAACACAGTACAATATTTATTCTAATATTTTAAGTGCAAAAACGTTTCTATAATTTTGGTTTCGTGTTTATTTTTCAGCTCCAAGCTACTATTATTAAAAACAAAAACACAAAAACAAAAAAAAATGTCTCAAAAAAGTACAAACTCTACCATGGGTCAGCCATCATCGTCTCCACCTACAAGTCGAGTTCAAATATGAAATGCCACGCAACTATCGTGAGAAGCTAAACAGACGAAAATGTAATAATTTATTTTTATATACATCACTTTGAAACACTTCAGTCCATCAATTGCATTGTTTATTATTTATTAAATGTATTGACACACACACTGCGCTTTAATAAACAGAATCCGGAAGTCTGTTTTTAGCGTTTTAATCATTACTCAATAATACATACCATACACATTATATCATCATAAATTCATGTTAGTATTGTACGAATTATTGACATGTTAATTGCCTCATACGCGTTTAAAAATAAACCAACTTACATTGATTTAAACTATCCATCACATATCTTAATGCAACTGATCGATTATGGATCCAAAATGTAATCATAATTCAAGTCATACATTCGCATTCAGTCTATAATTAATTTATTGGCTATAATTTCTCAAAACGTATAAATATTTCATCGTTCTGTGCAGTACTGCAGTAATGTAAATTCGAAATAAAACATTATACAAGATAATTATAATAATATAATACCATTGAAGTCTGGAAAGGATACCATACAAAATGAAAACAATTTTTTCAAGTATACAACTCGATAAGTGTATACTTATAATATCGACAGCATATATTTAGGTACCTAAACATTATACCACGTGATTGTAATATTATTATTATATTACCAACCGCTTATCTAACCGTCTTACAGTATGATGGATGAATTAACACGACCTAATGTAGATGTAGATTGCAATTGTTACTGAATTCTCTCCGTGGCTGGTGGCATCCAAAATGCCAAACGGTCTTGACTTTTTCAAAAGTACCTATATAGGTTTTGTTGATTCAAGTGTTGAAAATCAAGTGTCGTATAACTTAGCTTGGCTTTGCTCATGTTATGACAGCGACCAGCACCTATGGCCTCATGTCAGCCCTATACGACGAGCTGTTACCATTGAATGGTTGAATTTAATTTCAGTTACTGTAGTTGGGATCAAGCCTGGATTAACCTAACTGATAATGGGCTGCGAGACCACATTAATGAGAAACAAATTGCAATCCTGTTATTATCCCAGTATGAAAAATTAAAACACTGGCATATAAATTTAAAAATGTATAATTTAATAATGATATATAATTGTAAGTACAATGTAAAATTAATCAAAGATATAGCACTTCCATTAAACTAAAATATTATAATGTTACTTTTTTATAAAATAATTTAACATCTTAAACTTTTTTACATATTACGTAAAATATTACTTAAATATACGCAATGACACAGAATATTAACACTTATACAAACATATATAATTATTAGTAATTACTTACTTATTTTTATAAAATACTACACATACCTATCATATTATTATTTTCAATAAAATAATATAAGTAATTTAAAAGTTCAAGTTTGCATAAATATAAGCAACAATAAATAGGTGCATCTATTTTGATTAATTACATTTTCATACTTAAGCTATTAAAATAAAAAATATATTTTTAACTTAATTTGCAATTTTTTGTAATTTTGAAAAAAATACTAGACCTACATACGCATAGGTAACTCTGTCCTTCAAATACTATATCATTGAAACACTCTCCAACTTTTTAAATGTATAAATACATGGCCTAAATTACAAATAGTCTCCATTCACAGGCTCAAAATCGTCTATGCCCATGCTCTGATTCACTAGTTTTTCTTTCCGTAGACTAACAAGGACCAACTAGGTACCTCCCGATAAATTCAAATACTCAAAACTGAAATAGTCTAATACTGTAATAGTGTATAATGTAATCCCAATATCAAACAGATTGGGAAAAATTGGACAACACCTTATCTGAATTTTTAAAGTTTCTTTTACAACAATTTCCGATATCCCATACACAACAAAAAATCATCCGTCTGGCCGTCTGGGACTTGGCCTTAAGCGGTTGTCTCCATGGGAGATTCTTAAAAATTTAAACTTCAAAACGCTCATAAGAAATTAATTTGACTAGGTGGTAAACTTTTTTTTTTTTTGTTAAAGGTAGAAAAATTTAAAAACGTTCAGCTTAAACGCTGATACTCAGGTAGTATGCTAGGCACCTATCTCTACTCCGGTGGTTAGCATGTTGCCTATTGAAAAATATCACATACCTACCACATAGGTACCTAGATAGTTAACCTCCCTGTCATATTCTTGTATACGTTATATATTTTTTGTTTCATCTTATTACGGGAAAATACTTATTACTAGAGTCATTACCATATACATAATATTATACAACATTGACCATTATGATAAATTGGTAACGGGTCCACCAAGGTCCAGGACACGACAATTTACTTTACTCACAATATGACGTATAACAATATATAACACTTTAAAATACTTGACAATGATGATCACCAGAAATACTTTAAGTAAATTTTAGGTCCATAAATTGTAATTAATTAGTAGGTAGGTAGCATCCTACACGGCTACACGAGTACCTTTATGCCTAATCGCCTTCTAGCCAACCACAGGTCTGAATCCTATGCAATCTGCACATCATTACTTGCACATAAAAATTTAGTGTATTTTTTATTGAAGTAAATAATATTATGTAGTATAAGATTTATGTCATGTCATGTCTCATTACAATAATATTATATTATTATAAAATATTTAATCAATTATCAACAACATTTTGGGTTAAAACCACGCAGTAGATAACCGTGATTCAAACGCAACGCCTGGACAAATATTGAATTAAACGTTCGCCGTGTTAAACCGACAGAGTGCGTAACGAATATATTGTACACTAATAAAACAACCATGTGTCCAATAAGTCCAATAATATATCAAAAATAAAAAAAGCTACCCGGCTAAAACTGAGTTTAATTTAAGTTACAATTAATTCTATTTTCAGTTGCCAAATTAATTGAGTGTTGCCATATTTTATTTTACTCAACTAGTTTTGACGCACTATTTTACGTAAGTATAAAATCAATCAAAATGGTACCATTTACCACCTTACTTGGATTCGCCATTGGAATCACCACTTTCCACAACAATTTCTAGAACAATGGATAGGTCGTGCAGGTAACCTGCAGGACTAGCATCTAAATTCCTGGCCCCCTAGTTCACTAGACCTTACTGCTCACACCATCATATTATGAATTCTTTCTATGGGGCCATGTGAAAGACAAAGTCTTTGTTCTGCCGACGACGACTACTTTTTTTTTTTTGAAACACCCTGCACACTAAATAATATGGAAGATGCTTGAGGAGGCCGACGACACTAGTGTCTGGTCCTAATATCACTGCAAAGGTCGTCGCTTAATCACTACACATTGACAGTATAAATACCTAAGCCAATATCAGCTGATCAGTCACTCTCACACGCTCACATTACATAATATTATAATGTTATAATCAATTATACAATCTGTTTTTGTGAATTACTATACACATAAGAAAAATCCATTGCCTTTGTATTATTGTTATTTTTCTTGTGGTTGCTGTCAAGTATCAACCGTCGTCGTTAATATGCATTCTTGTTAACGAGACCGCATTTTTTCTATATTATATACTTAAATTAAACGTGAAATATCCACGATTATTTGTATTACCTGCCAACAATAGGTTGGCAAACTTGAAATTTGTCCAATAACCCGACAAAGGCATTCGCTGTAATATCTGTAATTACCTGCACTTATATATTATTATGATGTATTATAATTGTAACCGTCGATTCAAA
>WHPZ01576204.1:0-11880 GCA_016617965.1 Macrosiphum rosae | reverse complement strand
AATTATTGAAAACTAGTGAAAACGGTTTGGCGGAAACTGCAGCTGCAATGAAAGCGAATATATTGCACTCGTGACGATTGGCGACGACACGATATAATAATAATATATTACTATATATTATCCTCGGGTTGTTTACGAATATTATGACAGACCACGTGTGAGGAAAAAAAATTCGTCCCATAGGAACCAACGGTGACGCAACCAAGTGGTAGAGGGGTTTGGGGGTTGTGGCTTTTCCCCTCACCTCGAAAATTGTTAGGAGGTTTTTAGGAACTCTGCGTAGTAGTAGCGTTACTTGGTATAATGTACACACCAATTTGAAACTTAATACTGTGGCATAATGTGTCGCTTTACTGGATAGATAAGTGAGCATGATATTATTGTTATTAGACTTTTACTTCTTACGAGTTACGAATAAAGTATGATATATTTAAATATTTAATATGAGCCTAAATTATTTTCAAAGTTCAAACACGCATTACCTATTTATCATTGGACTAGGCCACTGTGCTCCTGTGGCACTGTGAAATTGCGCAGTGGGCCGACGTCATATTATGTATTTATGTCCCCAGGGATGAAGCCCCCCAACAAAATATGTTCCTAAAAAGACGTAATCCGATGGAGGGAGGTTTTCCCACATCCTTCATCAATGTTAATCGTAAATGACAGCGCCATCTTACTAGGAATTTGAGCACCTGTGAGGGCCAGTTCTTCACGCTCGTGTCGAGTTAAGAAATGATTTGTCTGCAGCAGATGGCGCTGTCGTTATCGAATTAATTTAAATCTAAATAATAATATTCCGGCCATTGCCTTTAGCGGCGTTAGGTTCTATTGAACCTCAATATCATAACCCTCACTAAACCCTTAACCCAACCTAAACAGCGAGTAGCTCGGCTCGCGGCCCGCGACTTCCGATATTGACTGTACTTATATTATTTTTATTCTATAATATGGTACCGAGGAACAAGCCGTGGGAACGCATATGACGAGCCCGTACGGCGCGCCCCACGCTGTACCAAGTATCACTATTCCCACGATCAGAGGCGTGCTCAAGGGGGGGGGGCACTTGACAGATATATATGTATATGTACTTACATATAGATATAATTATAATTATTGAATTCTCAATTTTAGATCAGACAATTTGCTATTTTTTTGAAAACCCCACCCCATTTTAAATTCCCGAGTTCGCCTTTGCCCACTTCACGTCTATAGTATGATACTCTACGATACAAAGCCACTTGAGCCATAGTCCACGAGCCTCGATCCGAACCACGCCGATGTCTATAACGTGATTTATTTTCAATTTCTAATGGCGTCAAGTCGACTATATCACATTAATTTAAAATTGCGAACGCCGAAGATTTTCGACGGTTATATTATATTGTAATATGCAGTCGGCGGTGGCTGCACATCGACTCAAGGCGTCGTCCGGTCTCGGTCCGGCTCGTGATCGATCGTGATATAAAGTGCTGACTGGAAACCTGGCGCTTCCGGGTGTAATCCCATCGGAGTTCCCGTCGCCGATCAGTAACCGAGAATGACGGTCACGGATTACCCTCGAAAGCCTCCGACGCTTCTCAAACAGTAATCTTCGGACCGTCTGTGCAGGCAAGTATGTATATAGGTGACTTCGTAATATTACCTATACACGAAGCTTACGCACTGCCACCGATTTCCCAGATAGGCACTTTTGGATTGGCATCCTCGCCACGATGTATCGATACGCATTTTTTGGCCTATATACGATGGCTAACGTGCAAATCCGGAAGTTCCCGAAAGCTCCGGGCCGTCACTTAACCACCAATACCACTACTTGACGTGATAGTAGTCTGCGATTGCAACGTATACTATTCGCACACTCAAAACGTAATGAAATCTTTTTAAACGACCTATCGTGCAAGACGGACCGGCCACATAATAAAGTAATAATTATACAGACATATAGGTCCGTGAGAGAGTTCAATAATAATGAATTAGACAGTAATGGTCGTCCGAGTATCCGACCAACAGCTTTCCTGCCACCGTATCTGTCTGCGACGGTAAACTATGTAGGTATAACTCGCAGTACTGCAGGTATATAGGTACATTCTGCTCTGCTCTAACGGTTACCGCAATTATGGTAAAAGCCGTTTCTCGCTTACGGAAATGCGAAAGTGCTAGAATAGGCCCGAACGGACCTGAACTGCATTGTGCAATATTATTACTCCCTAAATATCAGTCATGGACGTTTCATAAATTCATCGTCATTAATTATAATATTATGGTTTTTCTGGTCGAATTTCGACCACTGAACCATACTATATTTATTGTTTATATGTTAATATGTGAGTATCCACCAATATAGTTGTAATTTTATTGTCGCTTTATTTTTTAAGATGTGAAGCTAATTTTAATTTTTACACGGTTCTGTTGAAGATGTATACGAAAGTCATACACGGTATACTATAACAATATGGTGGCTTATGAATTATGATTATTGAATTATACGTACAAAAAAATCCTTACAAATATATCGTTAAATCAACAATAATTAAACACACCTGTAGAACCAAAATAAATGTTTGATAATCGATTTATCAATACTTTTATTAAGCATACTAACAAATTTATCGTAAGGACGGACTAACGGTCCGAAAGAAATAACGGGCAAGAATTTCATATAGAATTCAATTTTAAATAAATATATTATATTGGTGTAAACTCTGTGCAGGTAAGACGAGAGGCAGTGAAACGTTGGTCGATGCATAACCACATATAACCATTGATAGAAGAAATAAGTTATTAAGATAGGTTATCTGGAGTCTATAGTAGGCTAGAATTTAGTTTGAACACATTTTTCGAGAGTGTTAGATTTTTTAGATATTATAATATTATGTTGTTGCTTATCTGTCAGCCTATATGTAAGTAAATGTTATAATATTAACTTATACATTATTTTATTAAAACTTTTAACAGCCTATATAACTTATTATATTTTAGAAAACTAATGTTAAAAATTAACTCACTCGCCAAATTAATTATCGTCCTATATCAATAGATTTTTTTTTAGAGTTGTCATTTAACATAGACTAGATATTATTTCGTATGTATTTTTCGAAGTATGAAATCTGGCAACCATAACTAGTCCCTAGGTACCTACCTTAGAACCAAATACTAGTTAGTACTTGCAAGCACTAGCACTAGTACAAATACTAACCTATCAGCTTTGCCTTAAGACCACGTGTTGTGCAATTAAAAAATTGTGTCATTTTAATGTTGGCGATGACTGCTGACTGCCCGGCTGGTATAATAATAGGTAGGCTGCGGACATAACAAATTTAGTTCACAGATTAGACTAGTTAGTAGTTACCAACATTAGAGACACTGATTTTTTCGAATTTTGTTTTCTATTGAACTACCTTGACGGCTTGACACCTTGCAGTATGTAAACGTATACCGTCTTAACATATAACGTAAAACAGTTATACAATAACTATATTATTATATTTATATATTTTATACTGTTATTGTATAAGTATTTATATGTTATTATTTATGTAAACAGAGTTTTTTCTGTAATAAAGATTATTATTATTATTATTATTATTATTATTATTATTATTATTATTATATTGCTATAATTATAATCTATAGTTAATTTTAATAAATTATTTGCTGTTGTAAATAATAATTAACGATATTTATATCAAGAGTATAATATAAGACTCGTATATTATGTCTTGTCTACGTCTAATAAATAAAAACCAACATAAAAAAACGTCGGAAATCTGCACTCAGCCACTTCAGACCATCCGATGTTGTATTACCTATTTGTTACCTATTCGTTAGGTTTTCCAATCGAGTGATTGGCCTATTATCAAATTCAAGGCAATAATACATTTTTCAACACTCGTGCACATAACATACCTACCTTACAATTTGCAACGCGATTGTATAACAATGTTTATGACGGAGATATTATTATTATGATATGTAAGCGGCCATTTAGGTGGGAAGAGTTTAAAATAAATAATTTTGGCACTGTGTCGTTGGGCGATGGGCGACTCTCGCTTGTACAGTGTGTATATATTTTTATAAAATGACAATATTTAAGTGAATAAAAAAAAAAAAAAAAACGTTTCATAGAGGTGTCTCTCAGCTATGCCGACCATCAGTATAATGTGTATCGTGGTCGTTTGAACGTTGCTACAGTCGTATCACGGTTGCCCGTTTTTTACAAAGTTACCTCAGTTATAATACGTGTATATATATATATATACGTGTTTCTGCCATGTACAGGTTTACTTTGCATTTGTGTAGAATGTTCGTTTCGTCAAAAACGGAATAAACTCGGGTGTGCAGCTGCTGTTCCTTCGACCGTCGTGTCGAAATAATAATATACCTACGTTTTCGAGACGGTATAGCATTAAGAATAATATTAATATGTACCTAATATAAAATAAATAACTAAAGTCGCGTTTTACTGTACCAGGCTATTGTATATGTATATAAAATTATGTCTGTTATATTATAATATTATCATCGACGTGGTTTTCCGTGTAATACGAATATCGGTTTAAATACATATTTTCTAAAGTGTCGACAACGGCACATCGGCAATTATAGTGTAGCCGTGTAAAAAGCCCACCTACCCATACAATATTATTATAATATAATATATTAACAGAGGTAATTGTAATTTATTGTTAAATCTCACACTCGCACGCTGATGATCATTTTAATATAATAATACTGTAAGTACAAACCACACCAATATTCGTATCGATACTACCAATATGCTTAGTATTTATAGTAGTTAGTACCTACCTATCTATATTATTATTATTATGGGCTTATGAATATATTTTTTTTAATTTTATTGTAAATACTCAGTATGTATAGTGTGTTTAATATGTATTTATATTTTATACTAGACATAGGTAAGTGCAACTGAATTTTCCGTTGCATCAGGGTTTATTGACTTCATTGAATTTTCCCACCACGTATACACGTTTATGCTACGAATTTTCGTAAAGAAAAAAAATATTCAAAATTAACTTGAACCGCATTTGTTTAGAGGGGAGGAGGCTTGGAATTGTAATTCAATAATAATATGCCCTCTTTAAATTGTTTTAATTATTTATCATCCGTAAATAAGGATTATTATTAATTTAAAACCCATTTTCCAACTTTTGAGATTGGTATTTTAGTTAGTAGGTAATTAAGTAGGTGAGTAGGTATTTTTAAATTTGAGTTAAATATTTACTAACATAGTCAATTGTTCACAATTCTACAAGTCTAATTAATAAAATAGAATATTTGGAGAGATTATAGAAACAGTTACCGCAGTCTATGTCAATAGATTCTATCAATAACCAATAGATATTTAAATAAAATAAGAGTGTAAAAGATAAAAGTGATTTCCGCATACAATAAGAGGTATTACATTTTTCATTAGATAAATAAATACATTTTTAGACACTCGAATTAGAGTGAGAAAATTATGTTGTTTTATCACATTTTATAATATATTATGTTTATGTTCACATAAGTACCTACATCACAGTTACAATACAAGGTTATAATACATACATAATAATATTACCAACTACCCACACAGTGGCGTACCTACCTATCTGACTATAAATATTTTACAATTTCCAAAGGTTAGAAAAGAAAAAAGTGATAAATTATAGTATTATAACTTATAAGAGTCTACTATTATAGGTAGGTACTATAATACTGATCACTCTCGATGTCAGTTGCTCATTACCATTTACCATTAATATTACGTCATAATGACTCAGATGGCTGATATTTATAATATAGGAATGCCTTCTACGATATACTTTTATAGATCAGTTTGAGGTCGCATATCGATACTAACACATCGATACTAACTTTTATGTTTTGGTATTATGTCTTTCGAGTTCCAATAAGTGTATCTACCCATACATGCACGGTATAGCAGTGAAGTATAGTTCGAATTGTACAATGTAAAACTTTTTAACACGGAAAGAGTAATTTGTTTTTTTTACTTTAGACTGAAATAGCTCACTTCCACACAATATACTATTTATTTTGGTATGTTCCTATTGCCTAAAAATGTTTCTGTTCAATATTAAAATGTAAGCAATATCGTATGTTATATTAATTTCAGTATTTCAAAGTATTAAGAGATTTTTTACTATCGTGATTACGACGAAAAGTGTAACCTTCGGTTATTGAAAAAAAAAACCCTTTATAATAACACAATTCTTCCCAGATGACACTTCAAAAACAAGCATGCATTCTACCCCTTGAGTAAACATGTACTGGTTCCATTAAATATTATAGGGTCCTCTATTGAATCATCTTAACCTCCTCGATAGTGGTATTACTTGTTATATATTATTTTTTAGTTAATTTTACCAGAGTACCAGACAAGGCAGACATTATTAGTATTATTCGTCGTCAACAAACAGGACATTATATTATTATATAAAAAATTAAAAAAAAACCTTTATAATACAGATTCCAGAATATAATCAAATTCGAAAAACAAACATTAGATAGTATACGATTTACGAGTTCCGGAGTAGGCACCTATATTAAAATTAAAAACATTCAGACAGACTCGGAAATTATTATAATATATTTTATACTAAGTACCTATGCTGCATGTAAAGACAAGTAGATAACAAAATATAGTCATTAGTTGCATACTTACGACTCACGCAGACGCATTAATATTATTTTACCTATACGATTTACGTTGATAAAATTCAATCTGAATTTATGCATTAAACATCTTTGTAGATTTGTTGGTCATTGATCGATTATTTAATTTTCGAGCGATCGATATTGAATTGAAAAATTACATTAAACATTTTTACAAAATATTATCATAAGTTGTCATAGCTCGACGCGATAATTCTTTTAGTCAATAATATAGTCTGGCGCTGAAACAGCTGTCTGCAGCTTGTCTCCCATTGACAGAGCCTTACACATTTATGATCTAAGATATCTATATGTATATAAAAATAAACTATTTCTATATTTTATGAGCTGCGTGTTCTACAAATAATTTTTTTTTTTAATATTGTTCTGCGTTTTTAAAATTGACCATACAAAATAAGAAATACAATTATTTCGTAAAACAATATCATAAGCGCAGTGAATAAAAAATACTCACATAAATTTAAGTCAATCGCCCCCTCTCCCCCACGCGTACGATTGCGCCTGTTCAGTCCGTGGTATATACATATATATAATATTATGTTATGTACCAATAATAAAAATTATTATAATCACGTGCTGCAGTATTCAATACATATTATATATACACACGATTGTTTACAGTGGGTATATAATGTAAAATAACGCGTATGCCGGTGGTCTGGCCCAGGCAGAGGATCCTGTTTTTAGGACTCGACATGTGTGCTCGTGTGCGCGAATATCCGAGATATTGTACGCTATAAATACGAACCCCGAAGGAGCTTTCTCCAATCTCGCTCTGTGCCCCGGCAATCTGCCAAAAAAGATCGCAGCGACGACGGTTTTCCGACATGAAATGCCGACGCTCCAAAGCCGTGTTCTCGTGTTTTTTTTTTATAATTTTTTATATATAATAACATCGATGCATATTATAGATTACACGTTCGATCTTTATACCCTGCAAGTAACCGAACCCGGCCCGACGTATACACACGAGCGTGTATTGTAAAATATTATATACAAAATATGAACTATAATAATATTTAACTGTACGTCCTATCATAGTCAAACACAATATTATTATTATTATAGCGCCTGTGTCTATGCGTACATGACTATAAATGTGTACATTATGTAGTATACCCAGTACCCATTCGCCACTCGCGTGCATCTGCGAAAACTTTATATTTTCTGATACGTTTGTTTAAATATTACTACTACAGTATACTACATAATATATGTATTTTAATCGCAGCCACGTTTATTTATGTCTTGGTATTATATTGGTGAGAATAATGAAAATTAAATTTGTTGTTTTTGTGTTACGCTTAACGATAGTAATAATATGTGTGAGGCAAATAGCCAATTTATTGAGCTAATAATTTATGTGAGCGTTTTAAAAGTCGAATTTTACTTATAAAACTTGGCGAGCGGGTATATTATCGTAATGTTTATACGAGGACAATCTGCATAGTGATTGTTGAGACACAACAGAGACACCACATATACATGTATAATATGTAGTAAAATATCACACTAAGTTATATCACGAATTATTGCGTGTTTTTGACAGGCATTATTTATGTCGTATTTTGTCTTTTGAATAAGTATTAAATACATTTGTTTCTTTTCACGTCGTATAGAATCAGAGATCAATAGAGTCAATATTACAATAGTTTGACATTTAAAATACAATTGTTTTCAGCGGATTGGGCTTTAGGTAGGTAGGTACCTAACAATAATATAGATAATACCACTCATGAAATTGAATGTATTTGAGCCTCGTGAACGATACATCAATGTTTAAAATATAAAATTGTGTATAAAAAAGCATATTATTGTAGATGGGTATTTATTAAATCGATACTTCAGGGCGTGGTTCGAATACTTTGAAATGCATTTCAAGTTTATCCAAAAGTTCTTTAATATTTACTATTTAGGTAATATGTTTATCAAATATGTAAGTCGAAGAGTATGACCGAATACATAAATGATAAAATTACATAAAATTTACTAGTGTTGTGGAAAATGTATGTACCTACTTACAACAGTTCTTTTAAAACACTCGCTAATTACTAGCTTTGGCCTCAGAACAATAAACAATCCCTGGCAACATAGTATTATTATCGTGATGGTTTTCCGATCAAGATTAATGATTAAACCTGAAACAATATTTACAACTGTCATTAATTTTTCTTTACAGTGTTTAAGTACCTATACCTAGTTATTATATACTTATTAAAGGTTACAACATATAATTATTTTAATATGTTTGTATCAAAAATACTATTTAGTATTTCTATCTATCAAGTCAGATGCATAATATTGATAATTATATATCTAAATGGCATAATTTAATGCCTTTTGGAATCATAATATCATATAGGTACCAAATTTATTCGTAAACTTAATACCTTTCCTGCATATTAACAAACAATTAAACTGTCCAATGTCTATTATGATTTAATATTATGTTTTGTATTGTCATCAACAATTCGAGCCTTGAGCGTAACAATTCAATATGTTTGTTGCTTACATTTGTTTATTTATGATTTTTTGTATTTTGAAGTGTAACCGTATCTAAAGAGTAAAAAATGCTATGTTTAATTTATTTTAGAAACAAAAATAAGTTATTAAATATTTTTATTCTCTCTGTTCAGAATTTTTTTTAGTAAAAATGCAATTATATTTTGTTCTGGCATATATTATGGTTCCTAAAGACCTAACATTATTATTATTATTATTATTTTAAGAAACTGAAAATATAGAATTTTGATCAGACTAATTTACAATTTACAAAATTAATACTTTCAGGAAAGTGACATATTATATTTCATTATTAAATAATACAAACATTAAACATACATACATTTTTTTATCTTTATGGGAGGTGATAATAATTTGTTTGGCCTGGGGTACCAACCGATTGTTATTTTTTTTATGATCATTACGATAAAATATTTTTGTTTTCAGAGAAATGGAGAGTGATGATGATTATTATACCGTTTCGGAGTGTTTAAGTTCAAAAGTTTCTTCATATGGATCATGTACGCCTATCGCTTCTGATCAAGATGAAGAAGTAAATATCGTTTTATAAATATTTTGTACTATGATACATTTTACTGATAACTGTATAACATAAGGGTATGATCAGAACTTAAATTGGGGAAGGAGGTGCAGGAGAATATAGCTATTCTACTTATATTTTTTTATTGGGGTGGGGTGATGGTACGTCTTTTTTGAAAATTACTTTTGAAAAAATGTTCAACATATTCAAATAATCGTGGTCAATAATGTATTAATATGATCAATATCAGATATGGTTCGTATATGACATACTAACATTTATTTATCTATTTACACAGACATATGTTTTAAATTTAAGAAACCATCAAACAACATTTTTTATGTTATCTTATATTTTGTTATATTTAATTATAGCGTAAAAATGATTTAATTTTTTGTAATACTAGGTATATAAATTTGAATTAAATTGCATCTAAATATACATATTAGTAAAATATTTATTGTAGAATAACTTACCAATAATATCCTAAAAATGCAATCATCATAAGGAATGACTCGTAGGTATTGATAAACTTACACAATGGATTTATTTTATAAATGATCCTTAACAATCAATGCTTAATAATTTGTGTATATGATATATATATAGGTTATAAAAGTGTTAACGGTGAAATATTTAGTGTTCAGGTGTTCCTTTGAATATTTTGACTTTGAGTTATGATTTTTCAGTTTGATACGGACACTGTCGTCCGAGAAGTGTTGCAGACTAGAAAATTAATGCTTTCGCCTGTTCGAGGATGCGTGGAAACCAGCGAATATATTTATAAAGATACGCCAATACTGAGAACTGAAAAACAGCCTAAAGTAAGTACATAATTTATTTTTATCCCAACGTTTCGTAGTACATTTCAAAGCGTTCATTTATTAGTTATTTAATTGCATTTCTGTGACGGATGCATCTAAGAAAAGGTCAAGGAATTAGTTATACTATAGGGTTATAATAGTTATTTTATTGTTTTATTTTTTAATTACATCGTTAATATTTATGACTCCGATGGTGAGACTTTACAAGTGTACGTGCTGGTACAGTTCATTACATAAAAACTGCACTAGATCACAGATAGACTGGAGTTCAAATGAAATTATTAATATTTATTATATGTAATCAAATCATTCAAAACATGTTGATTATATAAAACTTGCAATTTTATTATTCTAAAAAAATAAAATAAAATGTATTGCTGTTAGAATTATATTTGAAGTTTAAGCTTAATTGTGTAAGTATACCATAGTCGTGATCTTATCAACGTAATCAGATGACAGCCAAATTGAAATAACACTAAATATTTAAAAAAAGATAGCTCTAGGTTCTATAAAAATGACTCATTTAACGTTTCATTGTCAAAACTTAAAAACGTAAAATCATAATAAAGGTTAGAATATTATAAACATATTACGAAAATTAATATATCATATAAAAATAAACTATTGTTATAATATCTATACATTTTCTTAAAAAATTTACATTTCTATTCGGGGATGTGTGCAGTTTTGTGGTAAAAATAAAATAGTCACTCTGTATGATAAATAAAATCAATATTTTGATACAACATTGTACTAAATGTAGTCATAAATTATTGAAAAAAGTGATATCAACAAATAAACATAAAAATATAAATCAAACTATATCAATTATATTATTAAGCATAGTTTTACTAAATACCTATGATGCTTCCTGATCTATAAATACTAGTGACTTCACTCCATCACGAATGATGTCAGAATTTATAAATATTTGTTTGAAATGCCATTTTAATTTAAATACAATATATTATAATTTATCATATTATAATGTATATACAAGCAACTGCAGAGTAAACATTAAGCAGTATAGTTTACGCTCCTGCAGAAATTTACTGTGTAGTGAGCTGCAGTGGCCCTGTAGGGTCGTCTCCTCTCTAGGGCCCATCTTAATAGGGTTTGTGGGTACTAGAGTGCTGCACTTACAGCCAACTTAACCGAACAAACGAGGAAAATAGATTCAACGACCCCGTGCGCGTTCCTGGATTCTCTAACTTTTTTAGTTAGACGGCGTCGGGCAGTTCCCGGTCTAGACGGGTCTTATATAACACTTTTATGTTATTGGTAACTGCATAGGTGGTAAACAATTCCTCG
>WHPZ01576198.1:0-30628 GCA_016617965.1 Macrosiphum rosae | reverse complement strand
TGTGCTTTTTATACTTACGAAAAATGGATATCGGGAATGTACAAAATGTTAGGAGCGTAAGAAATTTAAGAAATGTGCATTTTATTAGACAGCGGAAAATATATAAGATTCGTAAAAATCCTTACAACGAACTTACTAATAATGAATTTCGTAAAAAGTATCGATTTTTAAAAGCAGAATGCTTACAAATCGTAAACGAAATTCGTGACTTTTTACCTCGAGCAGTTAACGATCGCGGAAAACCAATTACGCCGAGCTTACAATTGTTGATTGCACTTCGTTATTTAGCTAGAGGACAAGTAATTATTGATTATGTTTTAATGTTTATAATAGTAATAGTTCATTTATGAATTTAAAACAAATTAATGTACCTATATTATTATAATTTAAGGTGCAGGACGACAATTTAGACTCACATGGTGTTAGTCAACCGACAGTTAGTCGATGTTTGAGTCAAGTTTGTAGAGCACTAGCATCATTAAAAAATAATTATATTAAGTTTCCATTGACCAATGAAGAGTTAGCTACTAAAAAGGCAGATTTTCGTAGAAAATTTAATATGTCTTCGATAATTGGTGCGATAGATTGTACCTACACATATACGGATCAAAAAGGTGGCGGGTGACTACGCTCAATTGTACATTAATAGAAAAGGCTTTTATTCAATAAATGTTCAAGTAAGCCATATAACATGTATTTTCTTCAAATATTCAAATTTATAAAATATAAAGTTAAAATCATGTTAAAATTATATTTAATACTTATAAATAATAATTGATACCTAATTAATAATTTAGGTAATTTGTGATGCAAATTGTCATATTATATTGCATGTAATTGCTCGTTGGAGAGGAAGTGCACACGATTCAAGGATTTGGAACGAAAGTTTTATCAAGGAACAATTTGAAAATGGATCAATAAATGGTATCTTACTTGGTGATAGTGGTTATGTTTGTACTCCTTATATGTTAACACCAATTCTTAATCCTCAAAACGATAATACAATTACACACATATCAGAGTAAGAAATACAATAGAGAGATTATTTGGACAAATCAAGCAATGTTTTCGCTGTCTATTGCGAGGAATGACCATAAGTCTCGAGAACACTAAAGTTGCTATAGTAGCATTATCAGTGTTACACAACATGAACTTACATTTAAAAAAACACTTAAATACCAATAATATAAATCCTAACGATAACAACAATAGTAGCACAGAAGATAGTAGTGAAGATGATAATTATAATGAAGAAAGTGAAAGTAATAGTTTTGCAGATGAGGACAATTATAATGTACAAATAAACCAAAATAGAGGTAATGTAACAAGAGCGCAGTACCTACATACGACAGTTTTTTAATTAAACGTACCTATGTAATATGTGTATTATAGGTAGGTAGATTACATAATATCATATTATATAAAGGTAATTTAGTTAATATTATTAGATATGTAAAGAGTTCATAAGTAATAACTTTTAAGTATATTATTTGACCTTTTATTTGTATCGTCTTTTTTAAATTTCAAATTTCATAAAAAAAAAACACTAGTCTTAAATTTAATTAAGTGATACTAGTTATAGGAAAGTATAAAACATTAAGGAATATAAAATTAACATTTTATAATAATATTAGTTAAAACTTTTTTTATTTTTATTCTTGTAACTTCTGTAAATAAAAACAAATCTCATAATATATTTTTGTAACAGTCGTAAATAAATAGTTTAAAAACAAATCACATAATATATGTTATTATCTAGATATCTAAATAACTGATAACATAGTTATAAATATAATAAAGAATAATGTTTAGTATTTTATAATAATTGAAGTATATAGGTATAGGTATAACAGAATTGTTGCGTAATATAAGTAGATGACGAGAAATTAAAAATGTAATCTGATACCTATATTTAATCAGAACAGTTTAAATCTTGAATCTACTTCAAGTTCTCCAACTGTTTTGTTTTTAATTCATAATACTTCAAATTTGCTTCGTATATGAGGGAGCGCTGGTGATGTTCTAAAGTCAAAAACTTTTTTTCTAATTCAAACTTTTCTTTTTGTATTTTTAATAAATTTGCTTCGTATTCAGTTATTTGTATATCTAAATTTACAGTTTATCCATTTTAAAATAGAATCACGCAATTTAAATTATAATTTTAAATAAATAAATACCAATAATAAACTCAAAGATAGAATACGAAACTAAAAACAAATTCATATAGGTAATCTAAAAATATTTTTCCACAATTCATAAAATATAACGATAACAATGGCATGAAAAAAAACACCTGGAAAAACTTTAACGTTCGCATTAAAATAATAGAACATAGAATGTATTATTACCTTATTTTTATTTTAGATTGGCAACAATTAATAATAATATGGAAATTTGGGTGTCTCTATGACTGTTTATAATAAACCAAAGATAATCCACAGTTTTTCAAAACTTAGCCTAGAACATTGACTATGTTGACTATGAATAATACATTATTAAACCCGAGTTCAACCAAGGTCTAAGAATTAAACCAAGTTTATTTAAACTTAGGTTTAACCTTAGTTTTTGACGATGACTATGAATAACACTGTGAGTTCAAATTTCGTCAAAACCACAGTTAATTTGTAGTTCAAAACTTATGAAATATAAAATATGTATAGCTAAGGCTAGACAATTTAATACGAGGTCTTTCATATAAGTAGTTCATACTTTTACCGAATATTTACAGATAATTTATGAAAATTGGTATGCAAATACAATGTTTTTTTTTAAAATGAATTCATTCTGGTAAGACATAAATGAAATTTACGTCTTGCTTACTATAGTTGACAGTTTAAACTTGATTAATATTTTTTTGAAAAAGTAATAATAATATGGGTAATGGGGGGCTCCCTTTGCCCCCCCCCCTGCGGACGCCACTGCGGGCCATTACCTACCCGCATTAGTCATTATTTTTAAATTTAATAGGTATTAACACTATTTTAAATAACGATAAACGCAAAACTTGTATAACGTTTTAAGTCTGTATAACGATAAACACAAAAATTGTGTAACGTTTTGATTGTAAATAACATAAAACGGTTTTTTTTTTCAAATGCAAGTCCTGGTTAAATATAGTTTGGTACTCTTTCGTTTTGTTTTGGGGAGGGGGGGGTTAAATAATTCCCAGTGCTTTTAAAATTAATCGGGAAAAATTAAAAATTTCAATGGACTATAAACGCAACATCTGAAGTTAGACTATACCATTTAACAGCAATTTTGATAAAATCGATTGTTAAATCTTCATAAGTTTATTATTTTATAACCATTTGCATTTAAAAATATATTGGCTTAATATTATATTTTATAAACGTTTATAAATTTCTAATTTCGACCAAATTCGTCAAAACCAATAAAATTGAAAAATCATTTTGTATAGTTATAAAGTTATGAATTTTTCAATTTGAATCGCTTGCAAAATTAATTCAAGGTTTATAAATTATAATTACCATAAGTTGTCATTACTGAAATTTAAAAATATTGAAAATTCATAAGCACTGTTTTTGTATGCACTTTTGAATTTAAAATGTTGAGGAAGTTAGATATTCAAACGATAAATAACAATTATCTTTATATTCTAACAATTTTAGTTACTATATATAGTAGGTAATTCAAAAATTATTAATCGTTGAGAATTTAAGTTTTTCATCATAAGTCATAACGTATATTATTATTTTCTACACACAATAAATCTATTAAAAACATCTTAATTTAAACTAATATAATTTTAAGCTATTTGTACCATGAACCTGTTCATTCAAGCCATTCTATATTATATTATAATATACTAGCTGATTCCTTGCACTTCGTTGCCCATTAAATATATCAACTATATACACCGTCATCGCCCAGAAACGTTAATCGTAGATAGGTATACAGTGATTGAATGATTTATCATTATTTATCGTCATCCATTACTGTTCCCTGTGGGATGGGACTCTATGATAAAATTAGATTTATCCGAGCTATAAACAGAACTCACAAGTTTAGAATACCATCAACCACCAGATAACTTTGTAATATGAATATATTAATCATTGACGTTGGAAATTATTAGTCCTATAATAGTTTGAAAATAGTTAAGGATATAAAACTATTACAATTTAAAACTTATTTTAAGCTTATTAAAAAAAGCTAATTTTAATTATACCATCATTTTTTTTTTATTACTTATTTTAAATATTCACCGATATGACAATGTAAGACATTAAAATTTCAAAAAGCACGAAAAACCCTCTAGTAAACATAATTTAAGTATCCGACAACACAAGTTTAAAGAACAAAATTTGAAATCCATCTAAGTATATAAATTTAGTAATGTCATCTATAGACTCAAAAACTACAAAACAGTTTAAAATAAAAGTAAGTTAATATAAATACCTAGAGGGGTTTGAATTTTTCAATCCCTTATTCCCTTCAATAGTAGCTATAGGGTGGATCCTACACGAATTTAGTTTTGGCACACAAAAATTGTATATTTTTTTTGCTTATTTAAACTAGGGTTGCCATTGATTACGTCATATTATATTTATATTTACTATTATAATTAGTAGAAATATGGCATAAACCTACAATATTTTACAAATGTATTTAAAAAAAAAAACAAATCATTCCAAAACAACTATCAATAATTAGATATAATGATTGCGGTTATGATTTTCAATCATAATAATTTGCTTCCTTAATCCTGTACATATTTTTGGTATAAGCACATACAAATGAATGGGTATACCTAAGTAAATTTAACAATATTGCATATTAATTTACGTCGGTTTTCAAGCATCATGGTTAAATCTGTGTCCGATTTTTAGAGTTGACGAGAAATATGTCCAAGATATTAATAAGTGGAAAACCATTCTAATTGAATTGAAATCATTGCAGTATATTATAATATTATGTTTGTATATTATTTCAAACGAATCAAAACGGAACACCATGGACAGATCGATGATGTATCATTTGAACCCAGGTGAAGTCGGGTATAATATAGGTACAGCTAGTGTATAAGTATTATACATGATTCTAAATTTCAATTCAGAAAAAATCATATATTTTAGGTTTTATAAATATACCAGAAAAAAAACTTTAAATAACTATTTTTAAATGTTGTAATTGTTAAACATTGAAAATTAAATAATTTTAATAGTATCGATTTTTATTCTGCAATTTATAGGTATCTGTAACACAATACAATAGTTTTGATAATATAGATTGCTAAAACAAATTTTTTATTATAATTATATCATACGATTACTTCAATACTATTTTAGGTACACTGTATAAACATTTTTTTCAACTATAAAGCTTTAGTCTATATTTTCATCACCCACTTCATTGTGTCTGCAATCTAACGCAGGTAGATTGCTTACTTGATAATATACTGTTCGCATAACCATAAGCGAGACTCACGGGAAACTCCACGGGGGATGGCTAAAAATTAAAATACAATATAATTTTGCTTCCATATTAGCAAAATTCCATTTTAGGAGGATTACACCTAAAGGAGTTAATTAATCATAATTTTTTCCCGGGCAACGCCGAGTTATTCAGCTAGTTTACTATAATATTGAACGTTGTGCGTTTGCACCACAACAATAATAATTTGTTGGTGCCTTAATTTTAATACTTTTACTTATTTAACTCGTACAATAATATTTTAACCGTCGAAAAAATTACAATATATTATCATCCGTATGTCAGATCTGACGACCGACGAGGGTAACGACCAAATAGAATGCGTGCTACAAAAATTAATGAATGACATAGTCATCAAAAAACAGGTGTCCAGGAAATGGCTGTCCAGGAAAACCGTGTTCAAAGACACCACGGCCATGGTCCGCCTGAACCAGGCGCTGTCCCGGGATCCGGACGCGTTCCATGCGCTGTTCGACATGTTCATGACGGCTGTCCACAGTAAATCGATGGACAAACCGGACTCGATCAAGGCCGAGTTACTGTCCGTGGTCAACCGAGTCCAATCGTTCGACGAGCTAAGGGCCACGGTGGATGCGAATACCGGTGGCATCGTGGCGCCCGAGCTGATCGAACACCTGTTGTCGAAAATCGACGACGGCGTCGATGGTGGCGATGGCGGCGATGGTGACGATTGCTGCGACGGTGGCCTGCATTTCCGGACAGTGCCGTTCCCGAGTTTCGTGGTCGCGGCCTCCGGTCCGCGACTACCCCTGCAAAACACCTTCACGTTCGCAATGGGCCCACGATGTGACGGCGACGACGGTGGCCTCCGCGGCGAGGAACTGTTCATCTACGTGCCGGTGACCAGTACGACGGGCGCGTACGGCGCGCTGGACTGGAGGCCGATGCCGCCCGAAGTCGAAGCGTCCGTAAATCTGAACGTTGCGCTCGTCATGGCCAGGTGGATAGACAGCTGGGGCGACACGAGCCTGTTCGGCGCGGGCCGGTACCGGGCCGTGCTCGTGTGCCACGCGCGCCGGTCGACCTTCGACTGTCGGCTGCCCTACAAAATCGGGCCGCCCCGGTACCTAGTGGTGTGCGCGGAGCAGACGAGGGCCAAAACGGCGCAGTGTCTAGAAAAATTACGCGTCCACCACAAGGCCAACAACGTGTGTTCTGTCCAGCTCAAACTTCCGTGGCAGAAGTTGGTTTTGGGCGCGTTGGTGCTGGTCGGCGGGTATATAATGGCCAACCGGTACGGCGTTTCCGTGGTTTGGGAGCCCACAGACCACTGGCGCAGTTATGCTTTAAGGCTGTGCAGACCTACTGTTTTATTTTAATTTAAAAATAAATCATTTTTTTTATCCGGTGTCAGTGCTGAGAGCCATCTTATTTTTCTTGTGGGTGTCGTTACGTCAACGGTGACGTACTATATAGATAGTAATTATATACTATATAGGTATGATCGAATAAAAAAAAATTATGAATTCCATATAATAATATGTACCTATAAGACGATAGGCTAAAATAATGACTACTTAATATTAATTAATTATTAAAACCACTATGATTGGAAATTATTAAATTAGTAGAGATATGATATTATTTAATAAACTACCGCCTATATCTATTAGGTAATTTTCAAATTTAATATAAATTAATTATAAAAAATGTATAACAATGTATTATATGCGATCATATTATGACTAGCGTCTCATTATAATCATTATTATTGTTATTACTTATTACTATTTTTAACGGTTATGTATTGAAATGTATTGTAATATTGTATAATGTATTGTATTATAATATAAAATATATAAACCATAAAGTGTAATATCTAATCAATTAGCTACTAGGTATTCTATACCGTCATATCTAATAATATTCATTAAACGTCTTAAAATATAGGTAGAAAATAAGAAAGCGGGTAAGTGGATGTCGTTCTGCTGAACAGTAGTTTTACAAGTGGGTCATTGTATAATGGATACTGTATTAAACTTGAATTCAATTATCATTGTATAAGAAAAACTATTCTGAGTGGAAATGGTTTGTCAGTCTGGATATTTTTATTATTTATTATATCCTGTAAGTTGAATTTTGAATTTATATTATAATAGGTATTATTATTTTATATTCGTTTCTATGGTGATAAACAAAGCGTTAGAAATTAAAATCCCATTTTTAGCAGTTTTTCGTAATTTGTCGGTGGTTTCTCTGTGCAATTAAATAAATATTGAGAAAGTCGAATAATGATCTTTCTAAAGTACCATCTTGATCCAATTTGTTAAAAGATAAGGTACTATATTATGTTGAAATCGAAGCACTCCTTCTGGTAGATATTTTGTATACAGGAAATAAAAAATAAATAAATACCATTGCATAACCACTAGCTTCCACTCTCTGCTCAGATTCTAAAATATATGATTTGTATCGATATGAGTGGATTGCAAGTTTGTAAAAGCAGGAAAAAATAAACATACTGATGCACATAAATCATTGTGCTATAGTCGGGCCACTGGGAGAGCGCTACTGGGCGGTGACCAAAACTCGTAATAAAAACTTTACTATCTATATTTACAACACAGAACGGCTACGGCCTACGAAATGCTATTATAGATTAGATACGTATCCTTAGTGACAACCTCTAAATCAACATAAACTATTTAGACAATTAATGTAATATAAAATGTTAAATGTAGGCAATTTATTTTCATTTAATTTATCTTCATCTATTTATAATGGCGTCTGATTTGAATTTGTCAGAAGAAAATAAATCAATAAAGTCGAACAAGTAAATCAACATTTTACTCTTTAGAATGTATAACAACTGTTTTTTTCATTTGCTAGTGATTTGAAAAATCCTGAGAAAAATGTCGACACGCAAACATTACACACTAAGTATTTGCAGGCAGTATTATATAAAAAAGAGGATCCTGAACCTTTGGTAAGTTTTCACATTTTTTTCTATAGTTTTTTCGTTTATAGATTATGATTATTAGTGTTTAATTAATGAGGCTGTTAAATTTACTAGAAATATGATTAAAAATGGCCAACATATTATTATGTTTTAGTCTGGATTTTTAGAATACACAAAAAGAAGAGAAGTCTATGATAATAATATTGGAAAAGACGTTGAGATAGAAGATGACGATTGTATGTATATGATCGATTAGTTAATGATATTTATATAGTTTGAGATTATATCATTGTGTTGGTTTTAATGTTTAGCCTTGGAATCAAGCGAGTCAGAAGTTTCTGGGTCCGAAGAATCCGAAACCGAAGAAAGTATTGTAAAAACTGAAGAACAGAATTGTAAAGAAGAACCTCCCGACGTATTAGACATAGATAAAATTATACATGAGTTTAAAACTGTGGCAGAATACAGATTCATTTATTTAGTCTACGCTGCCAATAAAAAGTCTAAATTTTTTTCGCCGTATAATTTCAAAATTGTTTTGTTCAAGAACATCGACACAAATTGTTTTTTTACGCTAAGTAACGATGGTTTTATGTCACACATTGAAGATGAAATAACATTCACGCCCTTTGCAGAATTTGAAGAAGAGTATACATCTTATAAGAAAATTAAAAATGTAAGTTAATACCTACAGTTAAAGTAAGCGGGCACCAATTTATATATATTATACAACATTCATGCATAATTAACCTTATACAATTAGGCATGATCAAATTGTACTTGTATGAAATATGAATCACATTCAAATAGGTAGGTAGGTATCGTGTGCGAACATCATTATAAAATTAATACATAGATACATCACTCCAGCTCAGAATCAATTAATATAAAAGATTCAATTCACTCGGTATAGTGTTATCTAATATTCAACAAGCAAATAAAATTAATATGACATTACTTTCCTATAAATATGGTAAAATACAAAACATTATTTTAGACAAATTACCCAATCACTTGGAAAAATTTAAATTGACACATTTGTCATTAACTTGCTCATGGATTTCTAAAATGTACTAATTAAAACATTTATGCAGTTAGCAAAACAATATTGTAGAATGTCAGATGAATTTTTAAAAATGAATAAAATATGTATTTTTATTTATAGCTGAAATTATTTAGAAAATATCAACAATGGAAATGTCTGCACTTCTGGTATAAATTTATTTCATGGAAAAAGTATGATCACACACGTCAAGAATTACAAATTCCCTTGGCAGTATTTGTTCTGTGTACTCCACTACGGGACACGCTGTTACAAATATCCAAAGTTATTAACGAGATTATGAAAATATTTTTGTATGATGGTTCTGTTGCTGAAGAAAATACTCTACAACAATTTAAAGAACAGCAGGTTGGTAAGAGGGGTAGCACTGAGTGGCATCATCAAGGTAAGGACTATTGAATCCTTATTTTTGAATCGACTTTGGTTTTGTTGTGTGATACTTTTAGAAATATTAAATTAAAAGTTGATTGTATTCGCTTAAATTTGAATCATCTATCTTAATATATATAAATGCCAATCTTTAATGTGATCCTATTATGACTTCTGATATGTATTCTCATCACATCTAGTGCCATTGTTTGAGGTTATACCGAATAAATAGCTAACGATAAAATCTCTAGAGTAGATCCAAAGGATGTTCTAGATGAATTAGCTCTAAAGCTAAGAAAAACATATTTACCATAGTGTCAAATTATTACATAATATAATATATTAAGGCTTGAGATTTGTATGTAATGTTATTTTTTGTTGATATTTTAAAACGTAGCTCCATATAAGTATAAAACGTGTTTTAAGAGATACTGACAAATTTACTTTTTAGGGAATTTTTATAGTTTTTAGGACATTATCACAATTTATTTTTGAAGTGAATGTAATACGGTTCCATCAGAATAAATTACGATAAAATATTTGCCCAACCAAATACGATTCCAAATTAATATGGGTCTGAAAAAATACATTCTGATGCAATATTCTTACAACTAAATAAGATTTAAAATAAATATGGTTCTGAGAAAATATATTTCTAGAATATAATATTATATAATATAACGTTCCAACAAAATATAGCCCCCAAATGTAGACCTACATTTATTTTAATAAAAACCAGTACATTGGTAGAGCTAAATATAGTAGTCAGATAGTGTAAATTGTATAATAAATATGCAATACTTGTCGCCCACCATTTTTATATCTACGAAAAAAAGACTCGATAAAAATACTTCTATTTAAACATTTTTTAATTATAAAAATGCATTATTGTACAACACAAACGTTATATATAACTACCATAATTTTATAATCTGTAAAAATAGATTTTTAAACACATTTTTAATTTCATAATTAATTTTTTAAATTTATTAAGAAATGTTTGCATTTTTTGTGGTATTTTATAATATTGTTATCCCCAGCCCTAAATCTTAATTATATTGTAAACAAATAATATTGTTTTTTCTCAAAATAAATGAAAAAATATGATATTGACTTTAATTGTTTTTATTTTTATTTATTCTTATGGCAAAATGTCGATTTGATTAAGCCCTTGATTACGCCACTGGTCAACTTTTTTAGTTATATATGTACCTAAAGGTGTACTAACATACTAATATAAGACTATGTGCTTGACATTTTTAGATGGATAGTATTACCACAGCTATTAAGACAATGAAAGACTTTCGGTTGACAATAAAAAAATTGATGTTAGTTACATGTGAAAACGTACTGAAAGAATCTGGGTTCACTATTGACGATTCAGAATATAATAATAACCATAAGGAAACTTTTGACTTGGACGTTATAATACATAACATGCCATTCGGACAGAAGCGATCCAAGCTGAAAGTTTGCAAGAGAATATGTCGTTTTATCACTTGCATTGATTTCTTTTTACAATCGAATTTACACAAGCTCGTCCAAAAAGAGATATTACGGTTTGATACCGACGTATACAAGCACTATAAGTACATTCCTAGTGACGATTTACTTACTGGAACTGACGTTGAAACCGTACTGGAAGGTGATAGGTCTTTAGATGACCCCAAGGTACCGAACAAACGAGCGCTTACTTCCGTTTGATGATATCATAATATTTTATTTATACCTGACTTAAATTATTGTTATCCCATTAGTCTCCATTGTTCATAGTCGAGGTTTACTTAACAAAATCTGGTATCAAGTTCAATTACTCCCTAAACGATTACACCACGTACATATCATTTTTAATGGAAGACTGGAGAACTATAATGGTTACTCACTTCACTCCACTCCTGGATGACGTCGATTTCAATAGTTTTATGCGGTGAGTCATATAGGTATGATGTATTGTAAATTACTTTTGCAATGTACGATCTATCGCTCTGATCAATTGTAATTACGATTGTATTAGTCCCTCGATCTGTGGTAAAGTGGTCGATCGATTGTGCGGCGACGGACCACCGTTACAGTTTCTGTTTGATATCGACGAAGAATATAAGTGTACTATGGAAAAAATATTGAATTATATCAGTATAAACTTTGAAGCAGTTCGTAAGTACTTAGAACGGGTAGAATACGTTTACAATATCTATAAAGAAAATGAAGACTTGGATCGAGGGATTATTCGAAACGAAACCAGTAAATATAAAATTAAGATTAACCTCTTGTATCAAAATGAGTATTGTTTTTTTTACAGGCTTAACGAATTTTCGAAAAATGATGGATAAATACAAACAGCAACTATACGATATAAATAAAATAAATTCCAATCAAATGATAGGCATGTTTAATTTAAAATTCCATTTATTGAAAAATACTGCTAGACCTACCAGTAATTTATTATTAGAACTAGTAGAGGAGACACTGGCCAAGTATGTTATAATAAGTTAAGACATTTTTTAATCGATAAGTTATATTTGATCATTAATTGCATTATATAGAGTGGGAAAACAGTTGGTAAAAGAACTATTAATTGAAATCAATGAATCCCTCAAATATCTCTACACCACTCCATCTAACGCCACAGAGTTTGTAGATTATAAAAAGTTTTTACAAACATATACTAAAAGGGTTCGAATTTAAATAATTTACAATCGAAAAATAAAAAGAATATTTTAAAAATATTAAACATGTATCTTCTATTTCAGTTAGAAGAATTGGATGTCGAACTAAATTATATAAAGGAACTTTATGAATTAGCTGAAGAATTTGAAATACCTATTGCTAATGAGGATACTGATAATTATGATGTTAATAATATTTTTATCATACCTACCTAACTGTACTATTAATTCAAAAATGTTCAATAATATTTATTTACAGAGATTCTCGGAAGAACTAACCACTTTACAGATAGAATTTGAGGATATTTGCAATGACCAAGATAATCTTGTTGATGATTTCGTCAAAACAATTGATTTTCAAATAGAAGACATGCTTCGAGAAGTAGAAAAATTAAATATTGAAGCTCAGGTAATAATAATTTAAATTACTTATGTATATTCTATTTTTAGATTATTTTTTTAGGCACCATGGTTAATTGATATTAATTCAGATGTGGAACATGTATTAAGTTCATTATCTATACTTAGTGCACAATTATCAGAACTCCAAATAGAATCAAACTTGTATAAGTCTTATCAACGTTATTTCCGAGTGGAGATGACAAAGGTTGATATTTTGACAGAGGCTAGTGAAGCTGTGAGACTCAGGATATTGCTTAGGAATAGTTTAGCCGAATGGGAAAATAACATGGATGTTTGGGAAACAGACAATTTCCACAATTTAGATGTAGAACAAATGAATACATTCTTAGCACTAAATTTAAAATATGTAGTGCAATTTACAAAAAATATTCCTGAATGCGAACTCATAAATCTTATTGATGGAAAAGTACATTCTTTTAAGGCAAAAATGTCCATCATAGCAATGTTAAGAAATCCAAATCTTAAGAACCATCATTGGGTAAAAGTTGAGCAGATCCTTGGGACAAAATTTCCAATTAACCAGACGCTTACTCTTAAAACACTTGAAGAATTAGACGTTTTCAGTCACGGTGCTGAGATAATGGAAGTTTCTGGACAGGCAAGTTCTGAAGCAACTTTAGAAGCAATATTGAAGAAAATTGAAGATTCTTGGAAAATAGTAGATTTAATTATACTTCCTTATAAAAATACACATGATATTTTTATACTTGGTTCGTTGGAGGAAGTTCAGTTAACATTAGAAGAAACGAATATAAATTTGAATACTCTTATTTCATCCAAACATGTAGTAATGATAAGATCAAGAGTTGAAGAATGGATTAAATCTATGAACATTATGAATGACGTTCTAGTAAGTAATTTACTAATTATATTGTATATATGAATTGTATGTTCAATAACTATGTTTAAGACTGATAATTGTTTGAAAAATCTTCCCTATAGACGGAATGGCAAACGTGCCAGAATAATTGGATTTATTTGGAATCAATATTTTCTGCTCCTGACATACAAAGACAACTTCCAAATGAAGCTTCATTGTTTAGTCAAGTAAATAGTTCATGGAAGGCAATAATGCTGAGAGCTGAAAAAAATCCTTTGGCTATAAGCACTTGTACTGATACTGATCTCCTGAAATCTCTAATAAAAAATAATGAACAATTAGAACAAATCATGTTATATTTAGAAGCATATTTAGAATCAAAAAGAGTTATATTTCCAAGGTTTTATTTCCTGTCAAATGATGAGCTCATAGAAATAATTGCTCAAGCACGGAATACTAGAGCTGTACAGCCACATATGAACAAATGTTTCGACGCCATTTGGAGAATACAATTTAAAAACGATGATAAGGAAGGAAATCCATTAACCCCAGATAAAGAAGATAGTTCACCTACCAACATTATTTCCATGATATCACCTGAAAGAGAAATCGTCAAGTTTGCATTAGTGGTTAAAGCAACTGGGAATGTTGAATTTTGGCTAACAAGGGTAGAAAAGGAGATGGTAAATACATTGCGGACATCCATGTTCATAGCCATGGGAGATTATGACAAAATTCCTAGAGAAAAATGGGTTTTAGGACACGCTGCTCAGGTTGCAATTTAAACAATTTAACATATTAAGTAAATACTGAGAATTAAATTAAATCGTTTTGCTTCAGCTAATAATTGCAGTATCTCAGATGATGTGGTGTCGTGACGTCCATAAAATCTTTAAGTTTGACTCTAATATACAAGAAAAATTGGTTGAATTTGAACAAAAATGTTTTAAATTAAGTATCTCTGTCAATAAGTCAAATAGATATAATTTTCTTGTACTAATAAGTATTAAGTATTTATTATTTTAGGACCTGAATAATTTAGCGGCTATGGTTCGAGGACGTTTAACTACACTTCAACGTTCCGTAATTTGTGCATTGATTACGATAGATGTTCACGCGAGAGATATAATGTCAACTATGGTAGTCCGTAAAATCAACAGTGATTTAAATTTTGAATGGCTAAAACAGCTTCGCTATTATTGGGATACTGTGGAAGGTTGTGTTGCGTGCATGGCCAATGCTCGTTGGCTATATGCATTTGAATACCTGGGTGCATCTCCTAGATTAGTTATAACACCGTTAACTGACAAATGTTACTTGTGCTTGATGGGTGCACTTCAGTTAAATTTAGGTGGAGCACCAGCTGGACCTGCGGGCACTGGAAAAACCGAGACAACCAAGGACCTTGCAAAAGCATTAGCTACACAATGCGTTGTGTTTAACTGTTCTGATGGTTTAGATTATAAAGTAAAAAACACAAGGGCTATACCTAGTTATGCAGGAAAAAATTAACAAATATTTTTGCAGATGATGGGTAAATTCTTCGCTGGCTTGGCTCAATCAGGAGCGTGGTGTTGTTTTGACGAATTTAACCGTATAGAAATTGAAGTGTTATCGGTTATCGCGCAACAATTGATCACTATTATGAACGCAAAATTGATAAATGCCACTAAGTTCATGTTTGAAGGTCGAGAGATTAAACTTGTGAAAACTTGTGCAGCATTCATAACAATGAATCCAGGATATGCCGGAAGAAGTGAATTGCCAGATAACTTACAAGCTTTATTTAGACCAATGGCAATGATGGTACCAGACTATGGATTAATTGCTGAGGTTATATTGTATTCCGAAGGTTTTGAGTCATCAAAAATGTTGTCTCAAAAAATGGTAAAAATGTATAAATTGTGTAGCGAACAACTTTCTATTCAGGATCACTATGATTTTGGAATGAGGTAATCGAATTAGTTATATTTTTCAAGTATTAAATATAATCACGAACTGTTCTATTATAAAGGGCTGTAAAAAGCGTTTTAGTAATGGCAGGTTCATTAAAACGACAAAATCCTTTCATCAACGAAGATTTAGTATTAATTAGAGCTCTGAGAGATAGTAATTTGCCAAAATTCTTAAAAGATGACGCTATACTATTCCAAGTAAACAGAATTATTCATAACGTGTAAAATTTAATTAGAACTATAACATAGTTTGAATATACAGGGTATATTAAACGATCTATTTCCTGGAATTGTCTTACCAGAACAAGATTATGGAATGTTCCTATCTACAACCAAAAGTGTGATGCAAAATTATGGCTTTCAAATTGAAGAGTGTATTTATGTAAAAGTTATACAGCTGTTAGAGACCATAATTGTACGACATGGTATCATGACTGTTGGTCCGACCGGTGGTGGAAAAACCAGTGTTTTAAAAATACTTAGTAAAACATTAACAGAGCTTTACAATAATAAAATAGAAGAACAATATTATAGACCTGTTAAAATGTACCAATTAAATCCCAAAGCTATAACTATGAGTGAACTTTACGGTGAAGTAAATCTCCTTACAATGGAATGGAGAGATGGATTACTCGGAAAGTTTGTAAGAGAAACAGTTCAAACAACAAAAGAAATATTTCAATGGGTGGTGTGCGATGGCCCTGTAGATGCAATATGGATCGAGAATCTTAATACTGTACTTGATGATAACAAGCTCTTATGTCTAGCTAATTCAGAGCGCATAAAATTGAGCTCTTGGGTAAGGCTTATAATAAATTATTTCCTTTAAAATATTTAAGTATAATGATGGTACTATATCATTTTCAGGTTAGAATGATTTTTGAAGTTGGTGACTTGTCACAAGCGTCGCCCGCCACAGTTAGTAGATGTGGAATGGTTTACATAGACGCAGCTGAATTAGGATGGTTACCATACGTGCGCTCGTGGATAAATAGATTAAAAAATGACGCAATTCAAAATAGCCCAGAAATAAAAAAATATCTGTTAACACTATTCGAAACTTATGTCTACGAAGGTTTTTCATTTATTAAAAAGCATTGTCTGGCTCCAATTATACAGGTATAATTCTACCGAAATTGAACTTTGATGAAAGTAGAAAAAACCTAATTTAACCTAATCTAACACAGGTACATTTTAAATACTGTTTTAGGTTGAAATTAGTAAAGTGACTATGATGTGTACTATTATCGAATCTCTATTCAACGACCCCGATAGTTTTGATGCAGAAACAGAAAATTCAAAAATTATAAACTATATTTGCCAATCCTTTATATTTTCATATTTGTGGTCATTGGGATCAAATTTAATCGATGCTTCTCAAAAAAAATTTGAAAGTTTAGTTTTTAATCAATTTGAAAACCACTCAGAATTTTCAATTTCACCTGGAATTAAATTATTTGATGTGTACCTAAACACGGTAACTAAATCGTTTGAAAATTGGGATTCAATTGTTCCAAAATTTATATATAGTGCAGATACACCTTATTTTGAGTTACTAGTACCTACAGTAGATAGCATTCGATATGCATATGTAATGCAAAGGCTAGTGCAAATGAACCAACCAGTAATGATAACTGGGACAACAGGTAAACAAATATTAAATTTGACTAAATTATAGATTTTGTTATTAATATTATAACTGTGAAATTATTGTAGGAGTGGGAAAAACTTCAGTTGCAAATTTAGTTATGCAAAATTTGGCAACCACAGGTGATTGGATAACCGGAATAATTAATTTTTCTGCACAAACTAGTAGTAATAGAACCCAAGAAATATTAGAATCAAAATTGGTAAAGAAAAAACGGAATCGTTTTGGTGCACCGGGAACTAAACGTTTAGTTATTTTTATTGATGACGTCAACATGCCGAAACCTGAAGTCTATGGAGCTCAACCACCTATTGAATTACTAAGACAACTTTTGGATTGTGGGGGCATGTATGACCGAGATAAGTTGGATTGGAAATATATAGAAAATTTAATATTATGTACTATTTGTGCACCTCCGGGTGGAGGTAGAAATCCATTAACTCCGAGATTCACAAGACATTTTTCTATGATGTTCATACCAACTACAAGCGAAAATGCTATGAGAACTATATTTTCATCCATTTTGGATGGTTTTTTTGAAGAATTCCCACCAGTAATAGCTAATTCGTGTCCAGAAATAGTAGAAGCTAGTATTGATGTATATTTACGTATTTCGGAAGATCTATTACCTACTCCAGCAAAGTCACATTATGTATTTAATCTCAGAGACTTATCAAAGACTATACAAGGAGTATTGCAAGCAGATTTCATCACAATACCAGATCGAAAACATTTATTCAGGTATCTTGTAGTCATAACTTATAGTCGTCATATACGTCGAATAAATTTTTTTTCTTACAGACTATGGTATCATGAAACATTGCGGGTGTACCATGATCGTTTAGTTTGTCAAGAAGATAGATCATATTTTTACAATCTTCTACAAACCATGTGCAATCGTTATTTCGAAACAAAAGTGTTGGAATTTTCTAAATCTGACAAAAATCTAACACGGCCTCCTATGTTAGTATTTGGTGATTTCATGAATCCAAGCTCCAGTGAGAATCGAATTTACGAAGAAATAACCGATATTGATAAATTGAAAAAAGTTTTGACTGAAAATTTAATGGATTTTAATATGGTATATAATAAAGATATGAACATCATATTTTTTATGGATGCCATCGAGCATATAACTCGTATAGCAAGGATATTGAGATCTGAAAGAGGAAATGCTTTACTTGTTGGAGTTAGTGGTATGGGCAAACAATCACTGACTAAATTGGCATCACATATTAATAATTACAAGTACGTATTATACAATAAAAACACAAAATACATATGAATATAAATATTAAATTTCAAAATATTGTTCCATGTTTAGATGTTTTCAGATAGAGCTAACAAAATCGTATGACCATAGTGCTTTCCATGAAGATTTAGTTAATGTTTATTATAAAGCTGGTGCAAAATTCGAAGACACAACGTTCTTATTCACAGACAATCAAATTGTACAAGAAGTATTTTTGGAAGATATAAACAATATTTTAAACTCTGGTAAAAAAATTAAAAGTCAATATTAAATTGGTTATGAGTAGTTTACAATACACATTTTATCATTTATTCCAGGGGAAGTACCAAATCTGTTTAAACATGATGACCTGGAGAAAGTAATTATTGCCTGTCGATCAGCAGCTATAGAATCAGGAGTCAGTAGTGAGAACCGTGATGCAATATTTAGATACTTTATACAGAGAGTACGCTCTAAACTTCATCTCGTAATATCTATGAGCCCGATTGGTGATGCGTTTAGACGAAGGTGCCGTTTGTTTCCTTCATTAGTAAACAACTCAACGATAGATTGGTTTGATGACTGGCCGAAAGAAGCTCTATTATCTGTAGCATATAACAGCTTAGGGATGTTTTCGCAAACAGGAAATTTAAGCTTAATTAATAATTTAACAAACATTTGTAACAGTATGCATGAATCAGTTAGCGAAGCGACAAAAAAATTTTACGATCAAATGAGAAGACACTACTATGTAACACCAAAAAGTTACTTGGAATTTTTAAAACTGTACTTAAAAATGCATGAATTTCAAACCAATAAGATCAAAAGTGAATCTGACCGTATTTCAAAAGGGTTGGGAAAATTGTATGAAACTTTCAATATGGTAGGAGATATGAAAAATAGATTAAAAGCAATGGAACCAGTATTATTTGAGAAAAACGAAGCTTCATTGAAACTAATGAAAAATCTAACAATTGAAAAAGCAGGCGTAGATACAGTGCGAGAAGTAGTGCTTGTAGAAGAAGCAGCAGCAAAAATTAAAGCTGATGCTGCACAAGCAATTGCTGAAGATGCACAGAAAGATTTAGCCTTAGCTATGCCAGCAATGATAGCAGCTAAAGCAGCTTTAGAGGCCCTAAACAAAAAAGATATAAATGAGCTAAGAGTGTTTAATAAGCCTCCTAAACTTGTTCATACCGTTATGGAAGCTGTATGTCTATTGTTGGAAAAAAAGTAATTGATTAATAATTGTATGATAGGTAAGACGTTATATTTGGATATTTTTGATTAGGACTGATTGGGCTTCAGCTAAAATAGTGCTAGGAGACAGCAATTTCCTAAAAACTCTACAAGAATATGATACAGATAACATATCAGACAAAATGATTAATCAACTTAAGCCTTACATAGACAATCCGGAATTTGTTCCAAAAAAAGTAGCTTATCAATCTGGAGTGGCCAAATCAATGTGTATGTGGGTACGAGCCGTATACAGTTATTCTTTAATATTTCGAATAGTTGAACCGAAAAGAAAGAAGTGAGTAATATTATTGTTTAATTATATTTATAAAATGAACTAACTTATTCCAAGTGCCCAAACAGTAGACAGTCAGAGAAATGGCAGTCACAACATATTAAATTACCTATATATATTATGTATTTCAATTTAAAAATAACTACCTACAATGCTAATTTCAGATTTTATTATTTAAATTACATTACCAACATTTAAAATTTTAAAATACCTATATATAGTTACACAAAACATACAAAAAAATGTATTTATTATAATTTCTCAGTTGAAATAAATATTATACTTTCTATTGTTTTATTTACAATTTAATATTTCGTCAAAACGCACTGCTAATTATTAAAAACAGAATAAGTTCTAGATTAGGACCTCCTCAATTAATAATAATAACAACAATAATGAATACAAAATATTTAAAAAAAGTGGTCGTTGAATGTTTTTCATTTGAATTATAATCAGTAGTGTTATTATTTGGTCAAATAATTGCGATCTCTACAATATTTAATCATATTATATTAAAATAACTTTAATTTATTTTTAAAATTAATTTTAATTTTGAACTTTCTTATATATTTTATTGATTATGTTTGATTGTTTGATTGATTTATAACTGCAGAATCAATTTAAAAATGTTTTTTTATTTTTAATACGTTACAAAAGTGATTCTTTAAAACTCAAAAATTGATAGTACAATTAAAAATCATTTGAAATAAATTCTAAAAAACCATTGATCAAATTATGAAAACATAAATATAGTGAAATATCTATAAATATTTATTGATTTGACATATTATGTCACATAAGAGTTAATAGTTTTAGGTCCTGTGTGGAGCTATAAATATTTTTTTATTTTGTGTGTCCATTATCCTTTTGGAACAGTAAAAATGATAAAATTGTCCACTTCGAGGGTGATTTTTGGACATAAGAAAATTTTTCTGAATTTTCTGGAAATACAAAAAAAATTAAGGGAAAACTAGAAAATATCCGCATAACCAGTTTTTGACTAAATCATTATTTTTTTTTGGTGTAACTCAAAAACGAATAAACATAGATATTTTTAATGTTTACAAAATATTTATAACAGCATTTTCTGTACATAATAACATCTTCTAAATATTATAACGCTTATTGAGCTTTTTATTTTACAAAATTCATCAAAATCGCGGATAATTTACCGACAGTTTTTCTACTTATAATAAAAATAAGTTACCGGAAAATAATATTACATTTTTATAAGCGTTTGAACTGCTAATTTTTTTGATACTGAATATTCCGTGTAAATTAACTTTTTTCCTTCATCAAATTTTTATATTTTGTTGTAAAAACAAAAAGAAAAAACTGTGAATACTTACTAGAAATTTTACTAAAATATGTTTCTTTTATAATTTTCTATAAGTACACTGTAAAATTAAAATATTAAATACATATATATATTTTTAAATCAAAATATTTTTACTTTTTTGAGCAATTTAAGACATTTTCCATTTTCAATTATTTTTAGTTCGTATTCTATAAACGTCCATACAATTTATTTTCCATATTATATTATACTTCTAATTTTAGACAACAAGAAGCTGAAGGTGAACTTAATATTGTATTAACAGAGCTACGAGCAAAGCAACAAATGTTAGCTGACGTCCAAGCACGTCTAAAAAAACTCGAAGATACTTACGACGAAAGTGTTGCGGAAAAAAACAAACTTGAACTAAACATAAGTAAAACACAATCGCGATTAAATAGATCCGATTTACTTGTTGAAGCTTTGAGTGACGAACAGCTAAGATGGGAAAATAATATACAAGTTCCTATTTTGTTACATTCTTTAAGTTACCTATTAGCATTTTAACTCAAATTTAACATTTACTATTTAGATGCTTTCTCAGCGTTTATTGACAGTGACCGGTGACACTATAATAGCAGCCGGGAGTGTTAACTATTTGGGGCCTTTCACAGATGAATATCGTAAAGATATAACTCATTTGTGGCTACAACTATTGGCACAATATGAAATAAAACACACGGCGAATTACTCATTGAGCACTGTACTTATCGATTCGTTTGAGTTACGTTCATGGAATATGTGTGGCCTCCCTAGAGATTTGGTGTCAACAGACAGTGCAATAATCGTGACCAGAGCAAGCCGATGGCCACTGATGATAGATCCCCAAGAACAGGCAAACAAATGGATCAAGGCCCTGGAATCAGACAATTCACTGAAAACATGCAAAGGTACGGATTCAGACGTTATGAACGTAATTGTTGATGCGGTAAGACTGGGATACACGGTTTTGATCGAAGGTGTCGAAGAACACATTGATCCCACATTGAGACCCATATTGGAGAACATAACATTTACACGAGTACCTAACTTAATTTGAGAGACATACAACATTAGTCCAAACGATAAATTATTATTAATTGTTATCATTAGGGTGGGCGGCTGTTAATGCGTATTGGTAATACTGACATTGAATATGATGATCAGTTCAGATTCTACATGACAACCAAAATGTCTAATCCACATTATTTACCAGACATATGTATACAAGTTACACTAGTAAATTTTACTGTTACACCTTCAGGCTTAGAAGATCAGTTATTAGTGTAAATATTACTATAAATCTTCATATTAATTGATGTCTCTAAATTATTTATAATATTTTTTTTTCTAGAGACGTTGTGCGATTAGAAATGCCCGATTTAGAAGCTAAGCGGACTGAAACAATTGTGAGTATAAACGACGACAATAATTTATTAAAAGAAATGGAAGACAAGACGTTGAGAATGCTCAATATGTCAAAAGGAAATATACTGGATGATGAAGAACTCATCGAAACACTTAATAACAGCAAGGTATGACTAGAAAAATATTTACACATTCTAAACATTTTAGATTTTGAGCGGAACGATGAATGATTTGTTTTACAATGATGATATGTGTTTTTTTTTTTATTTGTGCCTGTTATCGCCTTTAATGACAGTAAAAATGCATAGTTAATTTTATTTTATAAGCATTAAAGTTCGGATTTTGACAAAATACATAAAAATCACGATCATGTGCAAATTATTTTGAGAAATTCATAAAAATTTTATTTTGAAATCTAATATTTGATAATTTAATACAAGATTTTTTCGTTCGTCTACCTTTATCAAAAAAAAAAAAAAATTTCTATCGGGAAGTCAAATTAAATTTTATGTGCGTTTGATGTTAACATTTTTAGAACATTGGATATTCAGGCGATTTCTCATGTAGCGATTTTCTTATTTTTTTTTAATTCAAAAACAAACAACTGTAAATACTTGAAACTTACACCATATGTTTATTATATCAGTTCCTATAAATGATAACATTTTCAAAATATTTTAACTCGTTTTATGATGTATGCGGACATTTCCAATTTAATAAGTTTTGTAGTTTTTTTTTTCTATAAATGTCAATTAAATTGTATTTGTTTGGTCAAAATGCTTGAAAATTGAATACAAATCTCCTCACACATTTTTACAATAGCTTTTGAAAAATATTAAGAAAACATAGGCATAATTTTTTTTAGAATTGCTTAAGTACTTAAAATTTAAAAATTATTTTGTAGCTAAACATTTATAAAATGTTCAACTTTTATAGCTAAGGATTGGAAAATTCCAATTAAGTAGACAATTCTGTGACCAAAAAGTTAAAAATATAAAAAACACAGTTTTTAATAGTTATTATATGTTTAAATTTGGATGAAATTTCATATTTAAACGAAGAAGAATGATTTTAGTTTCGTTCTATATTTTAAAAATATTATTCTTTGTCCGTGGGTACTTGAAACTTCTTAAGTACCTACCTATATTATTATTTACAAATATAAAATATTAAATAAATAAATATTAATAATTTAACTTAACGGGCTACCGTATAAAAATAACAATATAAATATAATATAAAATATCCTAGGCTGACAAACTATCTCCACTCAGTGCACTCAGCAAAACCGTATATGAGGGGGTTTTTGGGGCTATAGCCCCCCCCTGAAATATTTTATAGTTAGTAAATTTAATTTATGTAACTTAATTATAATAATATTTATACCTAATAATATGATAACTATATTATGTTTGATTATTGATTATAGCCTATAGGTATTGTTAAACATTTTATTATAATCGAACTAATACAAATTCTGATATCGTTTTCTATAATATAATATAATATTATTATATTATACATAGATAGGTTGTCACACACTATTAAAGACGTTTTGTAGTCGGACGCGAAACGTCTATAATAGGTACCTACTTAATATATTATTATCGAACAATAAATTATCGCCCGTATTGCTATTTTATCTCGAAAAACTCCATGGTATCGTCAGTACACACATAAATAGCATTATTAATAATTTTGAATATTTATAATATTATCATTTTCTATACACCATAACATTTTTAAAATATTTTGATTTATCTTGTTACGGACATTTTCAGTTTCCAATTTTTTTAGGTTTTTTTTCTATAGATGACTATAACATTTTATTTGTTGGGTACAAAAGCTTGAAAATTTAATACAAGGCTCCTAATTTATTGATACAATGACATTTGAAAAATATTAAAAATCCGTAGTCACAATTTCATTTTATAAACATTTAAATTTCAAATACGTAAAAATCACGAAAATGTGCAAATTATTTTGAGTTGGAAATTCATAAAAATTTTTCTTTTTAAATCCAAGATTTTAAAATATAACACAAGATTTCTCATAAGATTGCCTACCCGAAAAAAAATATCTTATATCATCTCAAATCCAATTTTTATGAGCGTTTTAAGTACATATATTTACAACATTGGATATTTACTCGATTTCTAATGTAGAGATTTCCTTACTTTGTTATAATTCAAAAATGAATAACTGTAGATGCATGGCAAATTAACTAAATGTTAATATTCTCATTCTGTATACACCATACAATTTTGAAAATAGTTTGACTTGTTTTGAGATATTTACGGACATTTTCAGTTTTCAATTTTTTTAGTTTTTTTTTTCTATAATTGTCAATAAAATTTTGTTTGTTGGGTAAAAAACCATGAAAATGTACTCCAAGGCTCCTTTTATATTGTTAGTATAGTAGTTGAAAAATATTGAAAATAAATAGCACAATTTTTTTTTGAAAGCATTTAAAGTTTAAATGTTGACAAAATGTATCAAATTTTAAATTTAAAACTATTTTGTAGTTAAAAATGTATAAAATGCTCAACTTTTATAGCTAAGGATTGAAAAATTAAAACAAGGTTCCACATAAATAGTTTATAACTTATAGCTATATAACTATAGCTTATAGCTTTATAACTATATTAATAACTTTATTCATAAAAATATTATCAAATATTATACTTAGTAATATCATAGGTAGGCTGACTTAACAGTCTTGGCTCAGAATCGTTTTTCTTATACAATGATATTATATCATCGGATTCAAATTTAACATAATCCATTACAGTGACTCACTTGTAACCTTCTGTTCAGCAGAGCGACACCCACTTACCCACCTTTTTTTTTTTTTGTTTAAAATAAGTGTTAGTTGTTCTGTAATAGTCGAGCTGTCATAGTTGTAAACTAATAGCTAATAAAAATAAAAAATAAAAAAAAAAAAAAAGTGTTAGTTGTTTTTTTTTTTTTAATTAAGTACCTACAATGAAAATATTATTTGATTTAAACCCCCCCCCCCCTAAAATTTGTTCCAGCTACGGCTTTGGCACTCAGCATCGTTTTTTTTTTATAGAATGATATTATATCATTGAATTCAAATTTAATACCTTCTATTACAGCCACCCACCTGTAAATTACTGTACAGCAGAACGACATCCACTAACCCGCCTTTTATTTTTGTAATTTAATGTTCAGGATACGTCTATTATCATCGCCGGGCGTTTAATAGACGCAGAAGAAACGGAACAATACATCGGTATCGCACGTGAGCGTTATCGAGTGGTAGCTAAACGAGGATCATGCCTTTATTTTGTTGTAGCTCAACTTTCTGAAATTGACACTATGTATCAATTTTCATTAAATTATTTCAGTTCTGTAAGTTATAATAAAATTGTATGTTGCAGTACATCTGAATACATTATTATTTTATTTTAGATATTTTGCAATGTGATAAAGAACACTGACAAAAAAATGAGAATGGATATTAAAATGCCCACCATGATCGAAGATATTACCCGTGCCATTTATACAAATGTTTCTAGAGGCCTGTTTGAACGCCATAAATCAATATTCAGTTTCTTGATCAGCGTCAGCATAAATTTGCAATCGGGAAAAGTCACAAATGACCAATGGAACTTTTTATTGCGTGGGCCCATAGGAAAAGTAAAAAGAAAAATGACGATTAAACCAGCAGTGTTTGGATTGACAGAAGACATTTGGAAAACTTTAAACTATATGTCTGAAACTTTTGCTACATTTAAACATCTTCCTGAAAACTGCACTGGACCAATACAAATCACACTAGGCGAATTTATTCAAGATATTCATTTAGATCATGAAAACAATAACTTGGCAATAAACTGGAATACAAAATTAAATTCATTTGAAAAACTTATGATTATTAAAGCATTCAAAGAAGAAAAACTGATTTTCGCAATTACTAATTACATTAGCACTGAACTCGGAAAAACGTTTATCGAAAGTCCAGGAGTTTCGCTTAACTTATTATACAATGACACGTCTTCAACCATACCATTGATTTTTATTCTTAGTCCTGGTTCAGATCCATTCGTAGCGTTTCAAAAATTTGCAACGGAATTCGGAACGATAGATAAGTTACGTGCAATATCTTTGGGACAGGGCCAAGGACCTATTGCAGAAAAACTTATAAAAGATGGACAGAAAGAAGGCAACTGGATATTTTTGCAAGTAATAATCGTATAATACATAATTTAACAAATAAGTACCTACTTTGTGTTTTAAATTTTATTTTCAGAACTGTCATTTAGCTTCATCGTGGATGCTTCATATGGAAAATTTAGTTCAAAATCTAATCGAAAATCCAACAAATATTAGACCTGAATTTAGGCTGTTTTTAAGTTCAATGCCATCAAAAAGTTTTCCTACGTTCGTCCTACAAAATTCATTAAAAGTCACCAACGAACCACCCAAAGGTTTACGGGCGAATATGAAAAGATCGTTTACAGACATAAATAGCGATTTCTTCGAAATCAATGGTAAATGTCAAAGTCTTTATTTTAAATGAAATATCTAATATAGCCACGATAGCATTCAGCTCTGATTGGCGGAAAATGGTATTTGGGCTGTGTTTTTTCCACGCTATCATATTGGAAAGAAAAAAATTTGGGTCACTTGGGTGGAACATTGCATACTCGTTTACTGACAGTGACCGTGAATGCGCTATGCTATTGTTGCATATGTATTGCTTAACTGCAAAAGAAATACCTTGGGACGCTTTACAGTACGTTACTGGTGAGATAAATTATGGAGGCAGAGTTACTGACTCTTGGGATCAAATAACATTGAAAACGGTACTTTTGAATTTCTTCGGTCCTCACACTCTTGAACCAGGTAATAAAAAATCAATGTTATTACTAAGGTCTATACTTGTACCTTTTTATATACGACTACATCATATTTGCAGGCTATAAATACTCCAAGTCTGGTACTTACTATTGTCCAGAAAAGGCAAAATGCACTACTGTTGATGAATATCAGCTATTTATTGATAAACTACCGATCATTGAAGAACCGGAAATATTCGGAATGCACGAAAATGCGAACATCGCGTATCAAGTATAAATTTGATTCTAAAATAAAATATTCATTTTTATTTTAATATATTGTTATGTTATACGTATATTATAAATATTTGTATCATATAAATATGTAATAATTCCATTTATCAGACTAAAGAAACACAAGAGGCATTATTCACAATCATTGAAGCATATCCGAAATCACTAACAGGCACTGCTGGTAAATCAGATGATGAAATCGTTATGGAAATGGCCATTGATATTTCTGAAAGGCTCATGATTGCAATAGACTTGAGTGAAGCTCATTCCACAATAATGAATGCGGATGATAAAGGAAGATTGCCTTCATTATCTACAGTACTGTCACAGGAGATCGAACGATTTAATAAATTACTTAACATCATTCATAATTCGTTAAATGACTTACGTAAGGCGATCAAGGGGCTAGTGGTAATGTCTGCAGAATTGGAAGGCGTTTACTTATCGTTCATGAACAACATGGTAGAATATAGAACCTATATATTTTTCAATAGTTTCATACAATGTCTCAAATATATAATACATTCTTAAAATGTCACAGGTACCGAAAATGTGGCTGAACAAAGCATACCCCTCGTTGAAGGCTTTGGGTAGTTGGGTCAAAGACTTAGCACTTAGACTAGATTTCATCAATGTAAGTGATATTTGAAAATAACCGTTATATGGAAGTAATGTAATCTCAAAAATTCCAAAATATCTTAGATCTGGATGAAGTTTGGTAGCCCGCCTTCGTACTGGATATCAGGTTTGTATTTTCCACAAGGTTTTATGACTGGATGTCTGCAGAGGCATGCTAGAAAATATGCTATACCCATTGACAGTTTGAAAGTTGATTTTGAGCTTACCCAGACCATTCTGGTACAAGAAGAAATCGCCGCTGTGCACGCGGCCACGGCGAAAGAAGACAACAACGCTTACAAAGGCCTAAAAAAACTGGAAGACGGCGTTTATGTCCACGGTCTGTATCTAGACGCCGGCCGCATCGACCTGACCACCGGCCTTTTGGTCGATCCCACTCCCGGTAATATTTCAATTCAATAATCAAAAATTAAAAATCATATCGGAGCTACAAAATGATAGAATATTCATGTATTGTTTCTGATGATTCAAGGTGACCTGTATCCTCCACTGCCCGCTATACGACTAGTACCGACTGTCGATTTGGACGAAGAAACTTTGAGGTATAATTGCCCTCTGTATAAAACTTCAGCCAGAGCTGGGGTTCTTTCGACCACTGGACATAGTACTAATTTTGTAATTGCCGTATTGTTGCCGACCGACTTTCCGCAGAGCTATTGGACCCTCAAAGGCACCGCTCTAATCACACAATTAACAAATTGATTGGTGTTATATAGTATATTATAGTGTGTTTATATTGCGTTTGTTTACTTTAAACGCGCAACAAATTATATATATATTATCATTTTGTTTTATTCTCTTATTATATATTATTATTTATAATGTATTATTATAATTTATAATCGATTCGTTTACGATATCCTCGTAAGGGCTCCTATGGGGTAAATTTCAGAGGAGGGCCAAAGTTAAACTGCATTCCGAAACGTATTTATATATACATATTATATGATATAGATATAGGTACTAGGTTGGTTTTTCTTGAAAAACATTGAGGAAGAAAACAACTTAAACTTTAAGAGGATTGGTACATAATAATCCATTTTCTTCTAATCCATTGGATCTTGTAAAATGTATCTGTGTTTGTAGTAAGTGATTATTAGTATGTGTGTGACTGCCTGTAAATAGTGGAGAGCTCCCGCAAGGGTTTAATGACGTTTCGTTGGGTGCGTGAATAGTAAATAATTTATGCTCATTTGTATGTAATTTTAGTCCATCCTAACTGATCTGAATTCGTTATAATATCTACTTGAGATCGATCAGTCCCCGTTATAAGATATCTGGTTCTAAATAATCGACGTTTGAAAATTCCTATATTTTAAAATATTTAAGATACCTATATTTATAGAGATTGCATTGAGGGTTGAAATTGAGAAAAGTGGACTGATCGATCTCGAGTAGACATAATAACAAATTCAAATTAATTATAAAAATATTATCGGATTATTAAGTCAATCAGTATGATGAACAAAATATTGGTATCTATGTTTTAGCTAAAATAACTGATGGCAATCAAACCATTTAATTTCAAAAACACTGTAAAGGATCGCATGCAAGACATTATATTAATATTGTACTATGATTATTAAAATACTAATGGGAATATAAAAATTGGTAATGTCATGATAAGCAATTGTATGGTGTTAACATCAGTATAAATAATATTATAATGTTTGTCTCGATCATTGTTATTACGGGTCTTTGACCTATTAACTAGTTAAATAAATTATTATTAATTTTACAAAAAATGAAATAAAATAAAATAATTATTCTTTTTAGTACTGGCCAGTGTCACAGTTGTGGTCATAAGTTCATAACACTGAGGTCTGAGACAATCACAAACAATCACGAAACAATCAACAATTTAGTGTCCATAGTCCATACTATGTTTGACAAACATTAGTCACAAAAATTGAAAAACAAAAAAAATGGTGGGCAAGTGAGCTCTGCTCTACTGTACAGTAGTTTTCGAGTGGGTCACTTTTAATGAATGTGTTAAATTTGAACTCATTGATATAAAATCATTGGGTACGATAAACGATTCTGAGCGAAGACCGTCTGTCAGCCTTCTATACTATTATTAAAGGACTATACAACTAAAAAAAACCTATTTTTTTTTTATTGTTT
>WHPZ01576196.1:0-13894 GCA_016617965.1 Macrosiphum rosae | reverse complement strand
ATAACCCGCAGAGACAAAGTTAAAAACATAACTGAAAACAAGAAAAACATTTTTTGACTACCTAAATAAACAGTGGGCATACTAGGATGATTAATATTTATTGTATACATCTAAAATCTGATATTGAATATAAATTTGTAATTTTATTATCAGTGTTAGGGAAGTAACTTTGTTTTGGCAACTAAATTATTGTACCTACCTGTTACAAATTATCTTTCAGAATAAAAATATAGGTAATTAAATTATTCTGAAGCAAGTTTTTTTTTTATTCGGTCAAGTAAACTTTTGGATTAATAAGTTAACTTAGTCAATTAACTTAACTCATTAGGTACTACTGTTACTTTTTATTTTTTTATTTTCAAACATTTCAATAGAGTTTATAATAATTATTTTGTCAATACTTTACCTTAGTATAAGTATAATGACGATCAACAATAGGTATATATCTAAGGAGCAAAGAAGACAATAACTGTGTATAGGTACCCAACACATTATTCTTTATTTTTTAAATGCGTATTAAATAACAATGCATTTTCCAAATAATCACTCCTTACAAAATATATTTTTATTTTTTTTTTAAACAGATATTACAAAAATGTTAGGTACTGCTTGAAAACCGTACCAATATGATATTTTTACATATTATAATTATTTATAATTATCAAGTTGTGCTTAAAATGTAACACATGAAGAAATACAGTGACAAGTAATTTGAATTCGAAAAAGTAACTTAAATTACGTATAAATTACTTGCAATAAAACGTAATTGAATACCGTCAAATTACTCGAAAATTGATTTTTTTTTTACAGTAACTCGTAGGCTAAAACCGAACCGAACCAGCGGTGTGAATTTAAAGAGTAGAACTTTCAGCCACCCTGAATGAAAACAATGTGCAGGATTTCCGCACCGTCGGTGTGATTTATATTTCGAGAGACAAATCTGTAAACAGCAGCAGTGCCTATGCATATATATATGTGCAGCAATATTATAATTTCAGAGCCGCAATTGCACGTGCGTTGTAATATTATAGACTTGGCCGCGGGGCAGGTGGACCATATACAATAATACGTATCTCATAAATACGCTTAGGGCGATTGCGATCCGAAACCAGATTTTTATTAACGAGGGGCGATGCGGCTGTGACCACGAGTGGAGTCGTCATCGGTCGGTCCACCGCGGGAGCGTTTGTGAACGGCAGTGGCGAGAGAGACCGAAGTTCGAGCGTGGGAACGAAAAAAATATCAACCAAGCCGAGTGCATATATTATTATTATTAATATTATTATTATTATTACGCTGCTGCTGCTGCTGCCGTTGTTGGTATAATGTATTATGTTCTCCGCGGGCGTGTTATGATTGGCCGGTGACCGCGCACCTGCGTGAATATTAAAATACGCGCAGGCTAATATTATTATATTATTATAATTAGACGAAATTTAAGAACATGGGAAACAAATTTTTCTAAATCTCTCCAAAGTAGGTATACGAGAAAAAGAATAAAGCTCTAAGTATGATTTAAACTAACCTAAGCATCTACGATCTAACCAACATTCTGCTGCATATATATATATATATGAATATAATGCATAAAATAAAGTCACGAACTTTGATTTTGCATACTTTTATACATATATTTCATTAGTTTAGACACATCATAAAAACACAATTATCCTACACCTAGTCGTATTAGTTTATATTTTACACCAGCGAGATCTACAAAAAATTATTGCTTACAAAACTTATAGGCATAAATTTCGTTGCTCATATTATGAATTATGTTTTTTTATGAAAGTTGTCCATTTCATAAAGTGGAAACGGCTTTTTCATATTTTGTAAAATAACAAAACTGTGATTTTTCATGAAATTATCACTCTAAGTTGACATTGTGTAATTACTTTGCAATGAAATCAAATATTTACTATACATAATTATTATTGTTACTGATAAGGTATATAAACTAAATAATGCCAGTGGATTTACTCTGTCTTAAACTTCACAGACTTTTACTAGGTATACAGTTGTTTTTCGACCAAATATAAAATATTGGTCCAAAATTATAAATTATAAATTATAAATAAAAACTATTTTATTTTCTGTAATCAATGAGAAAAGTATATAAAAAATACAATGATATTTTATCGTGAGTCAACTAAATTCAACATTTATTTGTTGAAAAGTAAGTTATAAAAAGTAGTGTATATGGATGTTGATAGATCTTTTGATTTATATTTTATGAAAATCGGTTGAAAACTATGAATTTACATTAGTCATACATTTTAGGCCTATTGTTATGTATATGTAGTAGATTTTATATATTATATTAGTTATAGCTGTATAACTTCGTTTCATACTTATGTATTCGTCTTTGTTCGGATTCAAATGTATTAATCTATTTTTTTACCATTTTTTCTTTTGTTACAGTTGAAATTTATAAAACAAACATATTATTTAAAATGACTTATTTCATAATTTTACACTTTATAATTGTGGACATATTTTTAACGTTAACACAAAAAACGACAAATTCGACGAAAGCTTAAAGTTCGATGTAAACCCAATTTCGTTAAGATTGGTATTCGTGTTTATGTGTTGATATTATGTCCAGAATTAAGAAAGCAAATCATGAAAGTAGCATTGTAATAAATACAATTGTTGTTCATATTATTAAGTATTTCATTTTCCGTTTTTCTACTAATATAATAGTAATATTATAATATTATGTAACCAATGGCAACTATTCAAATAAATAAATAAAAAATATTCGTTTTTCGTAAGGCGACAAATTCCTGTGTGAGCACCACTCTTAGATTCAAAATTTTAAATAATTGGCTTCAAGGTGCACAATCCATGGGTATAGGACATTAATGATAATATTTGTATCGAGTTTCAGAACCATCATGAGTGCAATAGACTTGGGCTGTGCATCGCTCACACACACACACACACACACACACACACACACACACACACACACACACACATCGTCTTGTTTAAATGTATATTGTATATTGTGTATACCGTCCCGCATTTTTCTCGCTTTCAAAACATATAAACTCAAGAGGCAATTGGCGGGCTTTATGGGGCAGCCCAACATTTTTATCCCTGGCGATATGTATCGTTTATCGATTTTTTCCAGTTCAAACTGCATGCGTATAGGTATGACCGCCTCGAGGTTCCCACCCTCCTGCTTCTCCGACCGTCAAACTAGCGTGAACACTGCCAACACGCAATAGCCGCCAAGCAGCCCGTCTCGGGATAACGATCGAAAAACCGACGGGAAGACGATCAAAGGTTCTCCGGCTGCTGACGGAATGACGGACGTCTAAATAATAATAATTACTATTATTATATTGTCCGGTCGTAATATATAGTGTCTACTATTATTATACGCGAGGCGTGCTGTAACGGCGCAGGTTGTTGCGCGGGAAAATACACAGTTCGATTTCGATGGATCGAAGGCATTGGCGGTCCAGCCGCGAACGATTTATCGTCGTCGTGACACGTTGAGGACAGTCGTCGCGGCGGGATGTAGGGCGGACGACGACTACGACGACAATACAATCTACTTCTGGACCGGTATCCGACAGTCGGGCGCCGCCAAACGGCAATTATAAGACGTATACGTCTTGTACGGTGTATAGTGAAACCTCCCGACAGCGGACACTTCCAAGAGACCACACAGTGTGCCCGCTCCGTCGAGAATGATATAAATAAAAATTATGTAATGGCCGTTTTACCGATAATACGTCGCAATTATTGGGAACGACCACTATATGGTTATAATTACGTTCAAAACAAAATCAATAGTCATTGAAATACTATTTGAGTTTGCATGCGTATTGACACTTGATCAGATTTCTATGCACGGAAAGATGAGCAATTTTATATTTTTAGAGTTAAGAAAACAATAGTATGTTGTGTACTTTGGCTGTATTTTAACTGATTGAATAATTCACTTTAAAAGTTCTGTAAATAATCTCAATAGTATCTCCTATACTGCTGTTTTGGTTTGGTGGATAAGTTAGTTGACATTATTAAAATTCGATGTAAAATTATATTATTGGCTACTCTTTTTAAATTTGACGGAAAACTTAATAGGTGGCAAAGGGGATGGTATAGTTTTAGACTTTAGCAGAAATCGCCAAACATGACCAGTAAAACGTAGATATCTTGTAATATGAACCACGCGGTCACTGGTTTAATGCCACTTTGTACATATATACCAGAGCAAGATTAACCGGAGTAATTTTTACTGGGTGGAATTTCAGTTACAATTTTAGAGGAACATTACGGGGAAACTAACCCTTCTGTTAACGATTTTTACTTAGTTTTATCTATTGAACCCTATAATTGTGACATCAAGCATTAAAACTACCGATTTTATCAATAATAAAATCTTGATAAAATAATTAGAACTGAGTACCTACATCTGAGGTATCAGTTAGGTATATCTTTATCAGTAGGTATGATATGTAGGTAGGTAGTTAAAAATAAATATAGAAAAATTACATGTTTGAGACAACGGACAAAACGTTAGGAGTATTTATACGCGTCCTCAGCATTCATGTACAGTTCTGGCTTTCAGAGTCAGGAACTCGCAGGAAGTTTCCTTCTTCTATCTTTACACTTTTAAAAAAATATATAAAATATACAAATATGTCTGAGGCGTTCCTCACCCGGAGTAACTATTAAAAATACAGGGACGCATTCGGGTCGCGTAAAAAATATGATCTTATTTTCTCGGGACGCACTCGGAGGGACATTAAATGAGGTTTTAGGTACGCACTCGGGAAACTCCTAACATCACAAACGCAAGTGCGCTAGACATTGGTAAAACCGAAATCGAAACGGTGCGCTCTTCTTCAACCTGAAAGCCACGCGACCCAAACGTTTTCATCGATTATAATAGTATATTAATACCAGTTATAATCGGCTGTACCTATATACGATCGTCGCATTGCCTAACACAAAATGTTAGGAGTGTTTATACAAGTTCTTAGAACTCTTGTACAGTTCTGGATTTCAGAGTCAGGACTCGCAGGAAGTTTCCTTCTTCTATATTCGCACTTTTAAAAAAATATATAAAATATACAAATATGTTTGAGGCGTTTCTCACCCGGAGTAACTATTAAAAGTACGCGGACGCATTCGGGTCGCGTAAAAAATATGATCTTATTTTCTCGGGACGCACTCGGCGGGACATTAAATAAGGTTTTAGTCGGGAAACTCCTAACAATATCACAAACTTAAGTGACTACAATATACGGCGATATATATGTTATTGCCCTTCTTCAACCTCGAAACGTGAAAGCCACCCGACCCAAACGTTTTCATCGATTACAATAATATATTATATTAATACCTGTTATAATCGTCTGTATACGATCGTCGCATTACCCGGCACCGCGTGCATTATACCTCACTACTCCGGAACGATGACATAGACGGCATACCTATATTATTATTATTATTGTAATATCGGTAATAACATTATTCCAGACCCACCCACATCGACGTCGTCGGGAGATAACTACGTCGCGCATCGTCGTCGTATAACAATAAAACATGAACCTATATGATAATATTATTATATCGTAATGTGTATTGTCTCCGATTCGTCGCCGTACTCCGCCTCGGCCAGTCCTCTCGCAGACGTATGGTAAAATAACAATAATACGCCTAATAACAGTGTATCTTTATGTATAAGTCTATGTACAGTTGTGATCGGATTCTTCTTGTCATCGACACCCTATAGTGAGTGTGTTCGCCGTCTCGTATGCAAGCCGCATAATTATGGCGTAAAAATGAAAAAAAAAAACACCGAGGAAAAGACGACGACTACAAAATAAAAAAAAAATCGATACAATATATTATATACGTAAGACGTAACCGATCCGTTCGCCATGTGCGTGTGTGTGGCCCCAGACCGAAAACTCATTCGAGTCAATTAGAATAGTATAATATAATAATATACAGTATATAAAAATAAGATTACAATGCGCACACCGTGTCTGGTTCGAGGTATATAATATATACATACCTATTATGTAGGTATCTACGACGTGTCATATGTATATGCGCACGTGAATTTATATACATATAGGTATAACGGGGCACATTATAAATCGCCTTTTACGCGTTTTCACCGATATATTATAATATATACATCGCGTCGAATCTCTTATAGGTATATATACAGAGTGATTCACCAAACATCCACACCTTCCTTCTTTTGCATTCAGTTATCTAAAATCTGATTTTTAGAATTTTTAAGCATACTTAAAGACATAATTTTAAAACTCTTGAAATATTTTTTTACTACCTACTCATGAAGTGTTTGGTCGAGGTACGGACTTTTGTTTTTCAAATGCGAACCCCCCTTTCAACTATGCATTTTTTAGTGGATGATTTTTCTGAAAATTTGGATGTTTTAGAATGAAAATTCAAACTAATAGTTTTTGAGTTATTTGGGTGTGTGTACTAAGGACGATATAGTTACAAGGTAATAGGGTTGGACGATATAATCTATAGGGGCTATGAACTCTATGATGATTTTAACATTTTAGTAGTTAATATTAATCCTTATCTACATTCATAAATAGTAAAAACAGTCCAAGTATAACAAAATATACTAGATCCAATATTAGATATATTTTATGTTTCTGTAAAACCAATTTTATGCACTGTTATCCTTAGAATAACATTTTAAAAACAGAGAACTTGCTCGTAAACGGTTGTTTGAGTTATCACTGGACATTCCTTAAATAGTACCTACCAAAAAAATTCAAAAATTTGAAAATATTGTCTGATAGTATATATTTAAAAAATCAGAATTTGAATAAATTCGTTACTGAAGGAATGAATGGTGGCTGCGATCATCATGCTTGGTGAATCACTCTGTATGTACCATAGATATTATACTATATTATTCACGTCTGACGATGACGCGCATATTAAAATATGTATCTGTCGCACGCATGGCGCGCTCGTGTTGTATATTATATTATAATAAAAATAATAATACCTATATTAGGTATAGGTATCGTGTGTGCGGCTATAGGGTTTTTTTTTTTTATTATTGATTTTTGCTTGTAAATTTCATTTTTTTTAATTATCTGTTGTAGTCGGCGTGTATATAGCTGCGGCCGACGGGAACGGTAGGAGGCTGCCCGGCTTGGACCACCCACGATAAACATACTGTCCGGACGCCCACCTTGGCGTGCAGCTAGGTATATAACACAATATACAGGTATATATTATGCCTACAACACCCGAGCTCCATCGCGATTAAAGTGATCGTATATACGTATATAAAGTGCCTATATATAGGTATTATTATTATAAGGTACCTGTCAATATATATATAATGTATAATAATATGTATTAATATATATATACGACACGTAAGAGTATAATGGTAAAAAAAAAAAAAGGTCGCGGGTACTGCACGGGCTGCTCAATGCCATAATTGGTGGCAAACGAGTTATATTATTATATACGATAAAGAAATATATATATTATTATTAATATTATACAAGAGCGTACATTTTCGTGGAAAAAGAATATAAAAAAACACGTACCTACACGCAACTGACGGCCACCGTAACGAGGAGCGAAGGAAGAAAGGCCATTATATACATATATATATATTATTGTGTGGTATAAATGTATATAGGAAATATCATATTCTTTTATACAATATATATGATATTGGATATCATCAACTCATCAAAAAAATGGAAAAAATGATATCGATTCGATAAGGCATGCACCTTCGTTATAATGAATTCTGATGAGGCAGAAAAGTGTCAAGATTTGAATTGTTATCAAAATATTTTTTTTTAAATTAATACAACGACAAATACGTCATATATCATTATTTTAAACTAATAATGTACCTACGTGTATGCATGCAAGCAAATTTTGGGTATCTAATTTTAATATTTTATTATTTTTTTCCTGAGCCTGATATAAATATAATTATTAATTACAAAGTGATTTTCTAAGCATTTATGGCGTTTAGTACACGCAACTATTTTTTTTTATTAACGTCTTATTTGGATTTTATCGCGATTTAATATATTAGCAGGTACCCAACGGCCAACTCAAAATTTTAGAAATTGGTCCTCAGGGAAATTCACATGTAGTTTGTCCTCAAAAATAAGCTGTTCAGCTTTACTTAATAAGTATATTATACTAGCTCCATTAGTGCATGAAATATAAACTGTGAATTTGATATTTTGGCGCTAAATTGTGTATGGTTCAGTATAATAAAAAAAACTGAAAATCTAATTTTCCATCACAGAGATGAAGTAGTTATAAACAGACTAAGATGTTCCACGTATAGGCTCAATTTGGGAGGTGCTTGGTAGTGCTTAGCACCCCCAAAATTCATATTAACACCCTCAAATTTTTGATAGCATCATCGAATTTTTATTGGGTATATACTATTATGCCACATGTATCTGGATACATTTATTTCTAAGACGTTATAATTTTTATTTTCATAATAATAATACATAGGTGTCTATCAGAATAATAATATTGATTGAAGTTTATTAAGTTATAGGTAATTATTTGTATTAAGATTAATGCGAAGGTGTATACAATTAAGTTGTATAAATGGAGAAGTCTGGGAGGCAAAGCCCTCACTAATCACTTTAGTAAACATAAATCTAGCACCCCCATAAATTTAACCCAAATTGCGCCTATGGTTCCACGGTGTCAAATCTGTGGAGAACCTCTTAAAGTCAAGCACCTCCTTGTGTACTATCGAAACCATATAGGAAACTAGAAAATGCCTTTGAATGCTTGTCGCCTGACAACCTCTTTGAAGCCCTTAGCCCAATCAAAGACAACATTGATAAAACCATCTGTATACCAAGAATAATAATTTAAAAAAGTTGTTGTAAAGTCTAAGTTAAAACTTAGTGAATAATTGATCTAAGTTGTGGATTTTTAGCAAGTCTATACTATACAGAATACAATAAATGTGTAGCTTAATCATAAAAGGGGTGAGCGTATACTTAAAAAAATCATTCTGAATCAAAAAAGGTATTATTATTATTATTTATTTAAACCTTGATAGATTCATTTAAACAACTAAAATAACATAATATTATACACATTGACTATACCTACCATTAAAGTATTACCTACACGGCTACACCATGCAGTAACTTCCTACGTTTGCGACTTTGAAAACGGTATTATCCAGTTAACCTATAGACGTTTTTCAATATGTTTAGTATTTAAGTATGATAGAACTATTTGAGTAAAATCATTTGATATGTATTTTAAAAACCTTCTAGAGATAAGCATTTGAATGCATTTTATTGAACACTTTCCTTAAAATCCTTTTTTCTACATTAAATTTAAAATATTTCACATTTTAAAAATAATAACAACTAGGTAGATTATATTGTGGTCTTCAAATATATTATTTAAAAATTCTAAAAATCAGAATTTGAATAAATTCATTACTCAAGGAACAAATTAGGGTGAGTACCTCTGTTCGATAAATCATTCTGTATCTACCCAAAACCAGCATAATGATAAATTTAGATCGCACGTTGTTTAAATTTAACACCTGATTCTGACGTTTTGTAAATGATGGCTGTCGTGGTAATAGAGACGGCGACCTAAAGCTATATATATATATAAAATTCAATATAGGTAGTAGGTACCTATACTACGTCGTAATAATAAAGATAATAAATTAAAACACTGCAGTTGTAAATCCAACGTGCAAATTATTCTCTTATATCCATTGATATAGTTTATAAAACGTGTGCTTACACTCTCGCAGACGTCAGATAGATTTGAAAAATGGAGATTATTATATACATCGTGAATATTTTGTATACTATATTATGATAATATTTATTACATACAATACGTCGTGTGAGTAATTTGTGGAAAACGTGCAATTTTCTACGTCACTCTATCTCTCTCTCTCCCACGCGATCCCCATGAACTATATATATGTATACGAGTAGCATGATATATCCATTATATAACATAATAGTATCCATTCGAGCGCGTCCAGCGGCAGATATTACGGCTGCATGGGAGTCAAAACACGTTCAATCCTATTGCGAACGGATTTAACGCCGGGTTACACGATAAAAAATTTACATATTATTATTATAATGACGTTTAAAAATTAAAAAAAAAACACGAACGCTGCACAAAGTGAATCTGTGTTTCCGATGCACCTGGCTCTGTACACTATTTATTATTGTATATATTATTACATGCATAATATAATAATATACGCAATGTGTTTATGTGTGTGTCGTCGAATAATCGAAAACGAAATCTCGTCGTCGGTTTCACACGAGGGTGGGTCGCACGTCCGACCCCTTGCCCTAGAGTGTGAGAGAATCAGAAAACGCGTATAACTACGAGCCGACATAGTGTGTGTGTGTGTGTAAGTGTGTGCATGCCACTCACACTGCTTTTCGCAACGATATGCCCAAATTATTATTACTGTGATTTGATTTCGGGGTTAAAGAGTTTTTTATTCTCTTCGCGGCTCTCTCTTTCAGTCTTTTATTTTTTATTTTTTTTTTTCATACATCGAGAGAGGGTCGTGCATACAGTCGCAGCCGTATTATAACAATAATAATAATAATAATAATACCAGTGGCAATTTCTTCACCGGTGCCGGTGCAGCCCTTAAACGATACGGGGCCAGCAGCTGTACACCGGAACATCTGTTTTTGCGTAACTTACCCCTTCGGAAGACGCACACAGTATAGATGAAGAATGAAAGAAAGAACATAAAAAAAAAAAAAACACGACGAGAAAAGCTGCATTTGGCCGTCGCTACCCCAGCGGCGACGTCGTCATCGTAGGCAACGGCTGCGGTAGGTTCATAATGGGCATGTGCATAATATAAGTATAATATTATACCACCTATACACGCAATATATATATATATATACAAATGAGCACACGTGGTGGTGAGACGGCGGAACACACCACCTTTGGCCGGCCGGTGAGCTCTGAGAAAACATAATAATAATAATATTATCATCTGTCCGTCCGAGTGCAAGACGCTTCTCGCGGTTGTACGCATACCATTATATATTGCAAGCGGCGGCAAAGGCCTTCTGTGGGGCGAAGGCACCCGCCGTGAATATTATATATATATATTATATATTATTACTATACATTATATACGCACACGTAAAATTTAAACGCATAATACTATAATATAATAATACACGGCGTGTGTGTACGCATCGCATTGTTTAGCCGAACACCTTGACCTAACCCATATATTATATGCGCTTTTCTTTTGTCGTTGCCGCACACCGGGTTTTCGGAAATCCCGATCCAGTCTGCACAGCAGCCGTCGCGGATATCGTCCGATGAAGATGTTTCACACACTCGTGACGTGGCGATGATTGCGTCAAACGCGGATGGGGTGCTGCGGGTACAGATGGGGAAATGATATTTCGAGCTGATTGTAGAACTATTGTAATTATATTTGTGCCATCAATAGGTGCATTTCAGTGCGTTCCCAATTGGCGCCACATAGATGATATATTAATAGATTTTGGTAATGTGCACCATGACAGAAAACGAAATGGCATATGTAATCTGCTCTACACTTTCAATGTCAACTGTTGGAATTTACATGATAAAATTACCGAGTTCACATCAGTCACCGTAAAAAACGACACAAATTGCCATTTTAGCCGGTACAAGTGCAGATTACATTATGTGCTTTTATCTAGTTATTTGTCAACCTTGAGAAGAGCACAAGTTACTAAAATTAATTTTTAGATGTGACACAAATCAGTTACATTTTCTTTCGGTTGTTTTTTGTACAAATTACATGAGATATCTGTTATATGTATACACGACACCCGTGTATATGTTATGCATCTATAATAATAAATTATAGAATTCTTTGTGTGCATGTAATATTGGTGATGGATCTAGTTCTGAAAATGACTCTACCTATTATAATATTACCATAAAACTTAGAGCTTGCGTCTGGACTGTCGATTATCTTATTGTTAACGTTTACCCAGATTATATTGAACAAGCATTTCAATTCTACTAGAAAAAGGCATTTATAAAACCATTCAGTCTCATTGGGTTTTCAAACGTGCTATAGTACTTAAAAAAATCGAACCACAGAGGATTTAAACAAATAGCATTTTCACAAAAAATTTCCATCTGATAGTTATAAGACATACAAATACATAAAAAATATAGGTACCCATCGTCATTTTACCGCCGAAGTGATGGATAATGATTTGGAAATTATATAATAATAGTATGACGTGATGTAGACTGTAGAAAATACAGAAGCGATGTTAGCTGTAGGTTATAACATTCAACGTCGGGTTCACGGAGACTTTAGCGCGCGCAGCTGAAGACGTTCAACACAAATTATTATAATTTTAATTTTTATTGCTTGTTGTAATTACATGAATTATCATTTATCGGTTTTAAATAACAATAGTATTGTACATACTTAAATCGATGTTAGTATTCTACTGTAGTAGTATACTATAGTGTATATAGACAGTATAGTTTGTATATTCAGGTTGATCCATTTAACTCAAGACACTCAAATTCTTTCAAAAACTTTTAACGTTTTAAAATAAATTTTTTAACAACATTTTTAGTGATTAAGAACGAAATTTTTCTAAAAAATATATTTTTTGGAGTATTTCAATGTATAAACATCGAAATTTGGATGAGTATAGTTTAAATTTATAACTTTATAAGTATTTAAAGTTAAGATGAGCACAGCGGAACGTGATAACCCCTAAATGTTGGTTCTCACCGCTCATTTATACTTTTAAATATTGTGGTATCTACCTATAGTTATAATAAGCTACTCGTCCAACATTTTATTTTTGGAAATCAAAATACTCCGAATAATATTCTGCCGTGGAATGTGAAATTTAAAATGTATGTGGTCATTCAAAAAAGTAAAAATTAAAATAATTACAACGATAAAAATGTTGTTTTGTAGCGACTTAAAAATTTCATAAAAGAAATATTTTCAAAATCTTGAATGTCTTCTCTCCGTAGAGTGTAGAGTTTCGTTGTTTTCAAATTTCTAATTCAAACCATTAATTTACTCGACCAGATTATGTCAAATTAAAAGGCAACATTACTGTATGGCTGTTGTAGGTATACATATACACAGTTGTATTAATGAATAAATATTTATGAGTCACAGGACGAATAAATAAGAAAATTAAATTTGAAGAATAATCGCTAACGCAACACATAATATTATAATAATAATATAATTGCATGCAGGAGAATAATTACGCGCTCCAGACACAAACGGTTTGAATTTTCATTCATAATTATTAATGCTCGAAACGTTAAGTCGTTAACAAGACACGAAATTATACACACCCCAATTATTATTATACAAAAATAATACAAACAGCATTATTATAATACGTTAGCTCTGGTTCGTATACAGAATATTATTATATGGAAAAAACGTACGTCACGACACGTTTGGGTTCAAAACACACGTGCGCCCAGTGTCGTACACGCGTGTATATAGTACGTCAACTTAATATAATATAACTTACAAGTCACATTAATATGATGTTTATGTGTTTGAGCTCGTTGTGTCATCGGTGCATAAAGAACTCGTATAGGGTCCATGTGTATAATATTCTAATACCTACTGTAACATAAGTACCTACCTACGTATATTATATTTTAAATGCACGCGTAATTTAATTAGGTAATTGTTTTAATATCGTATAGCTCAATTTGTACGCTTCATTACTACAGTCGTACCTGTATAAGAGACGCACGTTAACTGCTAAGAAAACCTCACTATACGACATACTTAGGTAAGGTAGTTTAGCATAATATTATTAGATTGTTATATTGT
>WHPZ01576192.1:0-11925 GCA_016617965.1 Macrosiphum rosae | reverse complement strand
TTTTTTTCATAACTCAAGGCGCTTACGCTGTCGAATAATTTATCTAAGTATCTAGATAAGGTATTTGTTTGTCCTAGATATTTTTTTTTAGATAATTTGAAACGGTTTATTTGTATTTATCTAGATAAGATAAAGATAATACGGTTTTTCATCTGGATAATTTATCTAGATAATCCCGACACTTATTGTAACTAGTTACTTTTGAGTAAAAAATGAAATTCTTTTAGTGTAACTATAATTATATAATATTAGAGTCCATGTATTATTTAACATATATTTAAATGTTGATTTTAAAATTACATTTTAATGGTACAGTTTAAAAATGCCGAATTTTACACTTTAAGATATTATTACGTTCTAAAACGTGATGACAGACACAAAAAAAAATAAAAAACACACATCATTGTAAAATCAATGCATTCATCGTTTCACTCAGAATCTAAAATAGTCTTTTTAGGCACTTATTGTAAGACAGAGAAAACAAATATCTGTGAAGCATCTTCTTAACTCTTAAGAATTGCAACTTTTTACCATCAATTAAAATAATATATAATCATTTTTTCACCATGTAAATTTATACACCATAAAATTTCTAAAATATTTTGAGTTTTGAGCTGTTTACGGACATTGTCGGTTTTCAATTTTTATTATTTTTTTTTTTTCCATTAATAAAATTTTATTTGTTAAATAAAAAAAGTGACAATTTATTGCAAGGCTCCTAATATATTGTTATAATAGTAGTTGAAAAATATTAAAAATACATACTCACAATTTTTTTTTTTTATAAGCATTTAAAGTTCGAATTTTGACAAAATGTATCAAATTTAAAATTTAATATTTATTTTGTAGTTAAAATTTTATAGCTAAGGATTGAAAATTTAAAACAAGGTTTCACGTAAATAAGTTATATGCCTATAAATTACGTTATTCACAATAATATCATCAAATATACTTGGTAACATTATAGACTGACTGACCGTTTTCGCTCAGAATCGTTTTTCTTATACAACTATATTATATAATATAATACAATATATATATATATATATCATTGAATTCAAATTTAACACCATCCATTACAGTGACCCACTTTTAACCTTCTGTACAGCAGAGCGACACTCACTCGCCCATCTAATTTGAAAATGTCATTGAGGGTATATAATACAATTTATATTATATTTTGTTACGGATTATCCAAATATATCCATTGGGGCATTGTCCGCGCATAAATAATTATTACAACAAACACATCAGGACTAAACACTTTCTATACTTAAAATTTAAAAAGAAAACTTACAATAAATTTAATAGTTATTTTACTATTAGGAAATAGTTTGAAAAATATTAATGCCCCGACCATAATATAGGTATCCTCCTACGTGTCTTACTCGGGAGAGACACAGGTTAACCGTCAAAAAGGTTAGCACATTCTATAAAACCGACGAAAGCTTACATATATTTGCAATACGGAAATAATATTCTTATTACCACTAGGTATACTATATTAAAATAAAAACAGGGGTCCTTTAGTTATTAACAATTTTAAAAGTTTCAAGTGTATATATATTTGAATTACAATAGAATAACTAAAATCGTTATTCTTCGTTTAAATATCTAATTTCGTCAATATTTAAACTTAAAATGGCTATAAAAAAACTGTGTTTATATATTTAATACATTTTTAGTTAGTTAATTACTTAATAAAAACCTTTTAAATTTTATAATTAAACTCAAATTTTTTAATTAAATTAAAAAAACATTTTCAATTTTCAATTCTTGGACATACAAATTGAAAATTTTTAACTACTAAGTAGTTTGCACATTTTCCTGATTATGATGACTTCTGTAAAAATTTGAACTATTCATGATTATAAAAAAAATCATTACTTTAATGTATCTTTAATATTTTTCAATTGCTATTATAACAACTTATGAGGAACATTGTATTACATTCAGTTCGGTTAGGGTTAGTTTATTTTTTTCTAAACAGCTTTTATAAAACAAATTATAGTTAGTCCCAAATTTAGTCTACATTTTCAGTGTTTAACCTGGTAAATCTATAGAGCCTCTTCGGGCCGTAATAAACGTGGTAATAATCGATGGACGATACAACATATCTAATAAAAATTACCATCAATTGATCAGTGTATATCAAAATGGTGGTAAATAAGATTATTTGTAGAAAAAATAAATTTCATTGGGTCTCAGAACTATATACTAGAACTGCGTATGCTACTGATAACAATTATCTAGGTTTTTTAACCAAACAAAAATTCCGAGATTAAATATTTACTTAACAATATCAATAAGATTAACAATATAGAAACTCTATCTGTCGATTGTATTAATGGCATTAAATTAAAAAATAACTTCGTTAATGTTTTTTCGATGAATATTAGTAGCCTGTTGTAGCACAATATATTAATGAATTAATAGTATAACTTATGTAATATAAGTTATAACTGATCACTTTAGCACTATTATTATTAATAAGTTACCACAGTACAGAGATATAAGTGACAGTGCTCATGATATTGAACACAAAAAATACTTATTTTATTTAGTGAACATTTCAAGTATGTATACGGTTATTTTTTTTTTTTTTAGTTACACCAAAAATCAAAATCGATTTTGTCAAAAACTGGCTTTGTATAAAAATGTCCGTTTTCCTTTGTTTTTCACGATTTTTAAAACCGCTGTGAGTTTTGGTTGCCATTCATTACTCGGGTAGATCAGTTACAAGCATGCATCAAATTGTCCCGTCTACATGACCGACCTTAATTAAAGAACCTATTTCTCAAACAAAATAAATGTATGTTTGTAATTGTATAGCTTATGTACTCAAACATTTTTTGGCAAATTTATTTTGAAAAATATCTCAGAGATTGTTTTTAGAGTTATCAGAAAAAAATAGAGAGTAAGTAGTTTAAGCCATGTTCTAAATCCAATCACATGTTTGTTGCCCATATAGGTTGAATTATTTCACAAAGCTAAGTATAGGTACTCTGAAGCCGATTTGTCCATGAACTGTCCAAAATTAAAACTGAAATACTGAAATACACCAATATTCGCACACGGGTGAAGCCAGGTTCTTCAGCTAGTATAATATATAGTATAAAAATGTATAGAAGGATACCGCCATACAGTTTCAGTCGTAAAATTTGTAATGTTATCTGTGGGTGGGGCTGGGGAGAATAATCCTCGTGTTATAGGCGCTATTGAAACTGTATACATGTCAATTGATCGAAAACTTTTGATCGAAAAAAAATTGATCGAAGAATTGTTCGCAAAAAACAAATTGGTTGCTTAATAACGCCATCACCCGAATAAGTAATAATATAATCATACACCTTTTAATAACAGACCAGCCCATTTCATATTTCCAACGAGTCACATCGATAATAATTTTATATCGTACGTCGAAGTGGTGAACTTTGTACTTAGATATAAAGATAATATCGAATAGTAATTTTATAGTAATTTTATATTATGGTGCATGACAAATCCGAGATTAATATTGTTTCAGTATTATAGTGTACCTAATTCAAATACGTTTGACTCGTTTTCAACTTATTTTATCATCATGAGTTTAGTGTATGTAAACAGTGAAAAAAATAAAAGAATGTTAGAATATAAAGGATTTTTAGATACACAAGAAACAATTTATAATGAAAAAGTGTATTGGAAATACTCCGAAAGTAAAAAACTGAAATGCAAAGGTCGAGTTCATGTTGTTAACGAAAATATCGTGAAGTTCATCGAACATAATAATAATGTACCAAATGTATCAAAAATGGAGGTTAAGAAGGCTATATCACATTTAAAGGAGATTTCATCCCGATCTACACTTAGTACTCATGCTGTTATTGGAGAAATATCATCGCAGGTATTATTAAATATTATATTTTATATCTAATATAAATATAAAACAATAATTTGAAATTAATTGAAAATGTTTTTTTTATAATTAGTTACCAAGTGCTCTAGCTGCAGATATGCCAAGTGTACAAACGTTAAAAAGAATAATTCAACGTCTTCGTCAAAGAGAAGAAGCTTCTCCACCTAACCCAAATAATTTTGATTTTATTATTCCTGAGCAGTATCGAAATACAAGTGATGATGAGTTATTTTTACATTATGACAGTGGCACAAATCTCCCGCGTATTTTGATTTATACAAAACAACAAAATTTGGATTTTATGGAGAATTGTGAATATTGGTTCTGTGATGGAACGTTTTCGGTAGCTCCACCAATTTTTACCCAATTATACACAATTCATGGTATATGTTATTCAAATGTGGTTCCCAGTGTTTATGTATTGCTACCTGATAAAAAAGAAGATACCTATCGTCGAATGTTTGATGCTTTAAAGTCATTAAAACCAAATTTAAATCCCAAAACTATTATGATTGATTATGAAAAAGCTACCTACCTTATGGTACATTATATAACCGTTTTCATGGTAAAAAAACGCTACCCACTTAACACAACCATTGGACGTTTCATATTTCCGTCCATTAAAGGAGGATTGGTGTTATTGCCTAAACCAATGGGAAAACAAAAATTCAAGACAAAAGGCAATTCCAAAATCCACATTTCCATCACTAGTCAGTGAGTGTTTAAACAGGATGAATGAAGTTGGAAATATCACTGAAAACCTTAAGCCAGGATTTAAAGCAACAGGTATTTACCCTTGTAATCGCCAAGTAATAACTGAAAAGCTACCCAGAGAATGTGAACAAGAAGTACCCCCCTCCCGGTATAATATTCCTGGGAAATTCATACCGGGAGGTAATATTATTAACCTAGGATATTCTCACCGGAAGTAAGAAGTTCATTACATTTGCGTATAAATATGTGGCCATAAGATCAGTTTGTCCCATCACCATGTGACGTATAATGTTAGATTTTTGGGTGGTAACCTCGTTGATAATCCATTGCATGTCTTGGAGCTTTAATAGATTTCGTCTACTCAATAATACACAGCGTCCTTGCTGGTGGTGGGATTTGATTATTAAACAAATTATTACCGAGATAACTAATTTTGGACAGTGTATTCGTCTCGTCTCTGAGTAACAGTTTCTCGCAGCTTTTAATCATCAGATCGGTTATAATCGATAGAATATGACCCATCAACGAGTAAAGGCGCCGTAAAAAATTGGTTGTTACTTGTTATACTTACGAACCGCGATGGCGTGATTATCCAAAGAGATACTTTGAAATCTCTAGACCGGTCAAGCCCGATGCCGATAGACTTCCGGCCGATAAAGTCTATGACGAAATTAGTGGTATCGATTAAATCGACGAGCGACATATCCCCATCTAGTCACAGTTGAACGCCAAGTTCCGTCATTATTATTATTATTATTTATTATATTAAATTTAACTAAAAACAATATTGAAACACGCTTGGTGGACGTCGAACAGCTGCACCGGGTATAATCCACGATTATCATATATTTTAGCAGTGTATAATGTGTGCATGCGAATTAAAAATAATAATTATCTTTCATTGAGCGCATAGTATTGAAACTTATTATTGTTCATTGTTATTCAATTATTATACCTATTCATTGTGAGGGCAAATAGCGATTATTGTGGGTCGCTGTTCTCGAGTTCACGACACCCGCAGGAGAGTGTCAACGCGTAAGTCCACCAGAACTTCCTCGAACTTAAGTCACATCAAGACGCCAGCTGTATATTATAATATGTATATATACCTAGTTCCGTAAGTTTAGTCAGTAAGTTCCCAACTATTATAATTGTACCCTGGGTCATTGCACCAAACCATATCGACCACAAGGCCTCCGATCACCATAACTAACTGGCATTGTCCTGAATCCCATGTACCTCACCACCCATCCACGGCATACAGGGCCGCATTTAGGGGGGCCCTGGGTACAACTGCCAGGGGTGCCAGCATTTTAGGGGCGCCAAAATGTTGTGGTCATAACTATGTTTACTTGAGAATTATTAAAATTTTATAATTGTAATTATTTTCAATAACAGTATTATATAATATAATTTATTAAAATAGTATTATATATATATACCTAGTATTATGCTGTTTGACATTTTTTTAATTAATATTAACTTGCATAGTTTTGTATAATTTTATTTTATCTATTCATTAAATACCTAAAACTTACTAAAATATATTTAATAAAAATAACTCATTTGATGAATTATAAGCAATGTTAAGTGACATAAATTCAAATATATATTTGAGGAGAGAGGATCAAGCAATTACTAAACAATATTTTTAAAAATATCACATATTGTAAAACAAAATGTATTCTTTTCTGTGCTCAAAATCTAAAGGTTTAATGAGGATCTATCTCCCATATTTTTGGTAGCGGACATTTATTGAAATTAAAATTAAAGATTTTTTTAATTAACGTACAGTTATTACAAAAATAAAAAAATAAATGTGTTAAAAATAATCATTTTAACTATAGGTGAAATAAAGTTTTTAATAAAGGAAGCTTAAGTGATTAATATTGACTATAGGTTTTAAGAGGATTTTAAGTTTTAAGAGAGATAATTGAATTTAAATAAATAAATTATTATAAGTGAAATAAAGTTTTGAATAAAGGAATTTTAAGTGAGTAATATTAACTATATGTTTTAAGAGAAATTTTAAGTTTAAAACGAGAAAATTGAATTTAAAGGAAAAAATTATTATAAGTGAAATAAAGTTTTGAATCAAGAAAATTGAAGTGATAAATACTACAATAAAACTAAATAAAATATAACTAAAATCAAAAATGGAATTTAAACAATGATCCATCAACCCCAAAGTTTCTGGTTAAAAATGGGAGAGGACGTTGATTGTTTTACAGAAAATGTTGACTTAGCTGCTATAATAAACGACTGGGGTGAAACAGAAAAAATTACGTTATTACCATTATACTTGAAAGACTCAGCATCAAAATTTTTTGATTAATAAAAACCAAAACATAAACTGGGAAGAGACAAAACAAATAAAAGAGAAATTTACTAATATTGGGAATGATAAATTACGAATAAATTTAGAATACAATTGAATCAAAGAAAGTTAATTGACAACAAAACTTCAAATAAATTTGCGAGAAAATATTGGAGGGTTTGAGAGATGAAATATACAATAAAATAGAAATTTTAGACAACACAGACATATTTAAAATAACCGAAAGTTTAAAAAGACACGAATTAGTAAAAATGGTTCGAAAAACAGACGAAAAACAAAATTCAAATGTAGATCAATTAAACGAAGAGATAAAGATTCTAAAAAATCACATTCAACAATTAACCACAGATATAAGGGAAAAACCGGTACAAAATCATACACCAAATTATACCAATGGAACTAATAACAATAGCGAAGTTTATAATCAACAATTTCCAAGTCAATATTTTTCACCGTATTTTAATCCGAAACAACAAAACTCTAGATTTAAATACAATCAAATTAGACAAAATATACCAAATACATTTACACAGCAACAGAATCAGTATCAAAACTACTAACACTTTAACCCTCCAATTCCGATATCAACATGTTATGGATGTGGCAAGATTGGGCCATATTAAGACAAATTGTTACAACCAAAAAAACTTAGTCCTGCAGGCACCTGGGTCTGTGAAATGTATATTTTCAAAAACCAGGAATAACGATAGTATAACCAAGGAAATAAGTCATGTAATATATTATAGTTGCTACAAAATAAACGAACAAATAAAACATAAAATCGATATATTAGGAAAAGTTAACGATGAATCGACATTACTACTGTTAGATACAGAATCTAGTGTGACAGTTATGGATAAAAAAAGTGACATTACTTTATAATATTAAGCCAATTAACGATATGTATTTGAAAACAGCTAATAATCCAAAATTAAATATTTTAGGCTCAACGATGTAGTAAACCGACAGAGTCGCTTTCCTATATATTAAATATTATAAGTGCGTTTTTCACGATATAACGCCGGACAACAACAAGACTATAAACCTTGAGTTTGGGCAGCGCAATCAAAAGATTAATTGAACTGATTAATCTATCTATCTCCGCTTTGCCAAAATAATGCAAAACAAATCCTTTAAAATAATATATGAATCGGATTTAGTAGTATAATTAAAAGATTAATTAAACTGATTAAGAACTGTTTTCGCATATCCAAATCAATGCGAAAACAAACCTATTAAATTGCCAATAATACACTCGAGTCTTTTTGGCAATAACAACAATTAACTCCGGCTCCTTTCAAATATCCATCTCCTAGACTCTACCGTGTACGTTTATATCCGCATAGATTTCATATAAATATAAGATGATGTCTATAACAAAATTAGAATTAGTTTAGAGTTTGCACTACGTACCTACTGTACGTAACTAACTTCTCGGGCAGATGCTTTTCGCTCTGTCCTCAAATTTATTTACACTTCATTGTGAACAATTACTTTTTAAACGTTAATAAAATTACTTATACCTAACTTGTGTAACTTGTCACTCTGCAGCCTTTTCTCCTATTCAACCATCAACGTCTTTGAACTCAAAAATATAAGCGTTAGTGAGGGATCACTACAACGATAATTAAAATACAAATAGCTTCGCTCATAATACACCATTATGCAGTGGTAGTAGATAATTTATTCTCCTCAATCTTATAAGGTTTAGATTTTATGACAAAAACAATCATGAATTTAAAAGACAAATTAATATTAATCAGATTTTAAAATCAAGAAGTAAAATTACCAATAGAAACTCACTAAATAAAAAACGATATACAGGGAACCCAAGTTCCATACGTTTCCCACAAAATATTAAACGAGTATCAACAATTGTTGTTGCTTAATAATAGTTCACAACTTTTCAACCATAGAGACGAAGAAATAACTGGCGATTTGTTCAACGATCAGTCGAGTGATGCTATCGCTCACTGCATCATCGAATGCTTAACGATGAACCGTGGTATCGCTTTACAATTTCGTAAACAATTTAACAATATCGACAATTTAATTTTACAAAAAAAAGAGTGAGGGAAATCGCATTTATCAAAACAGAATGACAATAGCTATTATATTTAATTACTAAAAACCACTATTACGAAAAACCAACGTACGTTAACATACGTCTTCGCGACATTACAAAACCTGAGAACATTTTGATTAGAACAACAAATTAAAAAAGTATCATTAGGTACCTGAGATATGCGCAGGACAGGACGGAAAAGAATGGCCCATTATTTCCAATAGGCTGAGGTTCATATTTCGAAATACGTGCATAACAATATCTATTTATGACATAAACAAGTCAACATTAAATAATGAAACCACCAACATAACCAAGTCTAAATCAAATAATAATAAGACTAAAACGAAAAAATTAATAAAAATGGAATGAGATTTGTTTTTGCCTACAATATTGACCACACACTGAGGGAAAATATTTTATTAGACGCGTCATACTTAAACATAATCGAGAAAGTACCTTCTGAAGGCGATGATGGTGCACATGCGCTACGTGATTGCTTGAGAGAAGAAGCAGGGCTAGAGGTAACCACTATAGAAATACTAAGGAAAATTAATATACCAAATACAAAATCGGAATTAAGATATTATGATATTATTCGTGGGTACTTGAAACTTCTAAAGTACACTATTATATATCTATGATAGTATCAGGGTTTGTTGTTGATGTATAACGCGATATAAGTACCTATTGGATATGATTAATTTGGAATTTATTAAAGGTACCTATTATAGGTAAATTTTTTTTAATACCATAGATAAGTAGGTACCAGCTATATAATATGTCTTATACCTAGACTGACATACCGTCTCCTCTCATAATCATTTTTCTTATACAATGATATTATATCATTGAATTCAAATTTAATACAATCCATTATACAGTGACCCACTTGTAATCTACTGTACAGCAGAGCACCTTTTTTGAACTTAAAATGTCTATAAGTAAAAACTTTGACCAAGGATTTTTTATTAATCGACGGCCCACCGGGATGGGGATCTATCCCCCATATCCCCCCCCCCACTATATATCCGCCACTGTTGTGCCTCGCGCCGTACCAACCCTCGCCATTTCCACGTCTAAGATACCAAGCCAACGCACGAGAAATGCGTCATGGAAGCAGGCTAAAAAAGCTAACAGACCTGACCAGTGACCTTCAGAAATCCCACATTATCATTGTCACCAAAAACTTTAAGGTAGATTTATTTCGTTCATAACGCTTATTATAAATTATCTACGAACCAAATAGTTTTGTATAGAAATATGTAGTAAGTACTTATTGTTGATGTTCGTTGTTCAGCTAATGGCTATCATATGATTATTATTATTATTAACTTAAAATACAAAGACTGACGTCTGACTGCCATTCGAAGTGTGTTGACTACGCCCCAAGTCACAATCTAAATTCCTTTGTCAGCAGATGCCGGATTCCACAGTCTCGACTACGTCCGACTCACAATATTCCTGATGCTTGCTATATTATCATGTATATACATATTATTACTATTGTTCAGGGGTTCGTAACACTTGATACAATATTAAAATAAAATATTTTATTATTTTATTATACATACTATGTTTCTAAAAGAATAGTTCATCCGTAAATATACCTATATATTATTCATAGATCCTATTTATGATATACAAATAAATAGCCTATAATATATTATTTATAAATAATTATGTATTGATTCATTATTGACTAATAAGTTACGTAATAACATGCGGATGTTTTTGTTAACAAAAATTATATCAACCTAAGTTATTTACCGTATTACTATATGCGTATGTCTATAATACTATTATAAATTAAAATAGATAAATAAATAATAAATTACTTATAGCTCATAATACTCGCATTTGTTGTCTCCGTCTTACAAGTGCTTAACATTGCAGATTTTATGCTCAGTAGAACACGTGTAGCTTCGTTAATTTAAAAATTGGATTGAATTGACCTCCTGTAAAATCTAAAGGTAAGATTATTATCTATGCAACCTCATGGGATTTTAATTATATTTTAATTTTAAAACTAGTTATGAGTATTTTAACATGTACAATTTATAATTTTAAAATACTCATAACTCGCTGAGCAAAAAATTTGCTATGTTACTCAATTATAAGACGGAGTATCAAGCTGTCTGTACATGACCCCATAACATACAAACATAATATATTATACATATATACTTAGATTATAATATTAAATATACAGTATGTAACTATTTACTGTACTAAGTATTTTGGTTAGAACTTATAATATATGTGTGGAAAATTCTATATATAATTTAGTACGACATACGTAAGTACTTATTAATATTGGTATTCAAATTAAAATTTCAAATAGGTACTATATGAATTTTTTCTTTAAGCTGTTTAATATTATTGGCTTACTTATATTGCATTGTAAGTATTATTTATCAAATGGATCTCGTAACGTATCAATAATAAAAACAATAAAAGTTATATATTTTATATATATGTAAAAACCTTATGTTGCTATTCATTTTCCATAAACTTTATCCCACAACGTATACCTGTATTAATTGTATTAAACACACTGTCTTAGCAGTTGCTGTAGATATATTATTAATATTAAATGGATCTCGTAACGTACCAATGATAAAAACAATAAAAATTATATACTTTATATAAGTGTAAAAACCTTATGTTGCTATTCGTTTTTGATACACTGGATCATACAATGTATACTTGCAGTATTAGTTTTATTAAACACACTTAGTAGTTGAAGTATAATATTAATATTAAATGGATCTCGTAACCTACCAACGATAAAAACAATGAAAATAATATCTTTTGTATACCTAATTGTAAAAACCTTATATTGCTTTTAAGAATACCAAATTCCCTCGTGTATTGTGTACATAGGTGCAATTTGGGGGTTTAGGGCTG
>WHPZ01576189.1:0-15016 GCA_016617965.1 Macrosiphum rosae | reverse complement strand
TTGAAAGTCAAATATAAGGTTTTTCATAAGTAGCTATAATAACATTCGATTAATATTAAAGATCCATATGCACGATTTTTTTATAAGTATTTAAAGTTCAAATTTTGACAAAATTCATCAAAATCTCGAAAATGAACAAATTTTTTTGCTGTTGAAATGTATAAAATGTTAATTGTTATAGCTAAGAATTGAAAAGTTAAAATCAGGATTCTCATAAATATTTTATGCTGTAACCAAAAAATCATAGCACGCTACTAAATATTTTTCTTCTTCAATAAGGAAAGTCTATGAGCTATAAATATTTTTTTGTTAATAAGTAACCACGACAACGAAAACATTACAAAAATCAATCAGAAACATTTGATCGTGTATCCAGTCCAAAAACAAATTTATGTTAAAAATCTAAAAAATGTAATATATAATATTAAATATGTATATAATTTATTAATGTAAGTACTAAGTACCTATCTAGGTACTGAAAAATGGCTACTACTTTCCTAGAAAGTGGAGATTAAAATGTATCATAATATAATAACCATGAAAACGCAAGGCAGAAAATATATTTGAAATAGTTGTCTAAACTCTAAATTTAGGAACGTTTATTTGTATATTAGGAAACAATATTCAATATTTGTGTATTTAGAACATTTTGGTATAGTATAAGGTACATCTAGTTTAACGACCAAGCAGTTTTTACAATTTGTTTTCACTAAAATAATGTAATTTTTATACTGAGAATGATAATGCGAGCAGAGTTGACGACCGGGAAACTTAGTTTCAAAGTCAATGCAAATTAAATATAAACTAGATTTGTTCTCAAATTTTATTGATAGGAATATAAGGTATTGTAAACATAGTGTGGTTTAAGATAATTAATATATTGTAATTTAGGAAGTCTTTAAAATACAAAAAACATAAATTCTAAAAGTTGAAGTTTAGAAAATAAGAACATTCTGTATTAAAATGATAAAATATATTAATAGAATTATATAGTGAGTATTACCTAAATGAAATAAATATAAATTCATATGAAATACAATCCAACCCGTGATTGATGATTATTTAAACACATGATTTTTCTAATAAAAATCGTAAACAAGTGTAATTAATCCAGATTTTAATAATTATTTAATTATTGTACATAAATTATGTAAAATAATAAACTAATTTATCTTTATTTCATAGTCATTTAATTTTTAATGCGTTCTTTTTCCTTGGTTAATTATTGTCTATTAAGTTAATATTTTAACAGGTGTATGCTCAAGCATTCATTATTTAGGTGTCAACAATAATAATAGGAAAACAAACTACAGTAAATTATAATTCAAAAAGTTGATATTTATTGTTTAATATCTACATATATATGTATATACAAATTCGATTTAATTTTAATTTTAACTCTAAAAAAATACATGACATTTTCACTGAATTTCTATAGGTATTAGCATTTTTATACATCATACAATTTTAAAAATATTTTGACTATTTTTGAGCCATTTATAGACATAATAAAAGTATAGCCGATAAAAAATATTTACTTGGTTAAAAATGTATATATTTAAAACAAGGTTCCTCGTGAGTTTTTGTTACTGGAACTGGATGTTATAAAAAAAGTTGGGTGTAAATCCACAATTTATTTATGAGCGTCTGAAGAAAATATTTATACAGAAGTTGTAAAAATCACGAATATTTGCAAAATATTTTGAGTTGGACATTCATAAAAATGTTTATATTTATATCTTAGATTTGAAAATTCAATACAAAATTAATAATTAATTTTACTTTCTGGTAATTTAAAATTATTTTTACGAGAGATTGAAGTTCACATTTGTATATTCATCTGTAAATTAACGAATTCTCGTAGAACGGATTTCTTATTTTGTTGTAATTAAAAATCGAATGACTTTAGATGCTCGATACTTGATATATTCACAAAATCTTTGTATTTTATAAGTAATAACATTTTAAAAAGGTTTCGAGTCGTTTTGAGCTACTAGGTATTTTTTAACGTATAAAATAAGTCTTAAATCTAAGATTTTAAAATGTAATAGGTACAAATATATATATTCCTCATAAATTATTATGATAGGATTTGAAAAGTATTAAAGATACATAATATGCACAATATTTTCATAACCATATTTTTTAATTTTTTTTTTTAAATTCCCTGGGGCTTTATTATTTAAACGATTCAAAGTTTATAAATATGTTTAACAGTTACATATTATATATATTACATACTATATAGATATAAATTATAAATTATATATACTTTACACGTTGATGGAGTCACTTCCCGATGAAGTTGCTTCTGCCTTAATCTAAAGTCTTAAACTAAGTCATAGGGTTTCAGACGCGCTTCAGACGTCTGATGTTCTTGGAGTTGTCTAATAATTGGATGGCTAATGGATTAACATGGTGACCTAGCCACGTCTCGTGTTTGCGAGCAAACCTTTGGATTTCGTCTGGTATTGTAGGCAGCATCATATCAAGGTGAATTGCGTTGTTTGCAGGGATGGTCCGAATGGAGTTGTTTTCGTTGTACAAGTCCGATAGCGTTCCATGTTACTATATAAAGCCTTCTCCCAATTTAATATTTGTTGTGCTCTGGTTTTCGGTTATTTTCAAGCCTATTCAATCTCTCATTTAATATTTGTAATGCCGTCATCACATCAGATAGCGACGGTACATTTTTTTTGTGAATGGGTTTGAGAGTCAGTGGACAATTTTGATTTTCATTCGAAGCACTAACCATCAATGCTGCAAAAGAAACATCTCGAGTGACTGGTTTCGCAGGTCTTTCTTGTATTCTCTGAACTGCTGTAGTTTTTTTTTGGGTGAGCTTTTTCTATTGAATTTATAAAATATTATATAAGCCTGTAACCAAACATAATACATAATAATATATTATTATATATACGTACTATGGTACTATAATACAATTACATTGTACATAATTAGGTATTATAATTAAATGTTGTGAACTTAGATTGCCTACACTTTTACGACTAGTGAATTAAATATAATACCTATAGATGTGCCAAATATTAATAAATAACAATTACACGATTTCACATTAAGGTATTATTATATCTCAATGTGTTTCAAAATCAACATTTTTTTCCACCTATCTAAACATTCTTTTTTCTTCGCGGTCTACCAACTATACTAAAAAAAAACGTGACAATCGATTTTGACTAGTTTTTTAAAACCAGTCTAATCATTGTATGTTTTATTAAATCTTTCAATTAACTTTCGAAAAGAATTGATGTTATAATTATAAATTCCATCGATAGTTACATTATACAGTTGGGTTTATTTTATTTTCAAGCTATAAAGCATTTAACAAATATAATTATTACCGGTTTTATTTATAAAATCATAAAATGTAAGATACAAATAAAAGGTTAAGGCAGTGGCCAAAAAACTAAACAGTCGGGACAGCTATATATACGAGAGGAAGCTATATCGTAGAAGCCCCTTTTTTGCCCCCTTAACTTGATAAGTACTTATGGATTTTATTACAGTTTTCACTAATGGATCGGCTGAGTGTTGGGGAAAGTTTTAATGTATGATACCTACATAGGTACTACGTCTTAGAAGAAACAATTAGTGTTTTTTGTATATACATGGTTGCCATTGATTACTCGGGTAGACGAGGTAAAAGCGCATGCATCAAATCGCCTCATTTATGGCTTCGAATAAATAAACTATGTCTTAAAACAAATATGACAGTTGAATGTATGTTTGTAGCTTACATACCCAAAAACTATAAGCGTCTTGACCGATATTATGAACATTTAAAATTGTTTTTAGAAAAATCAGGAAAGTTTAAACAGTGATTTAAATCGCACATTTGATTTATACCAAATGCTATATCGAATCCACCACAAGCGAATTGTCCATCTCACGAATATACGCCTATGAAGCGTTTATAGTTTATATTTTTTCATCTAGTGATAATTAAAATTGGTCTTGGTCTCTCTGCAAGATTTACTGCAAGACCAAGACTAATTGTTTGACTTGTTTTATGTTTATGAATTATTAATATACTATATTTTAATATATTGGACTTAAGTTTCATCTTAGAGATCATAGCAAAAAACCTTCACACATAACAGGTATTTAGTTTTTTTCTTTATATATTTTGTAAAAATAACAACTCTTGCAAGAGTCTTGGTCTTGTTTTGATCATCACTAGTGAAATCGGGTTATAAAGCTAAATATGTATGTTGGTCGATCTGAAGTTATTGTACACTCAATAACTATAGATACTGAAAATTTTTCAATAAAATTCGATATATATTCCCTAAGACTTGGAGGGTGTTTACAGCTTATTTGTTCAATCCTTATAGGTACCAGTTAAAGGGTAGCTCACACACGCATTTTTCTCAACTCAAGAAAAATAATATTAGTTTGGTTTATTTAAATAGGTACCTACTTACCTAGTTTCCATTGCAGGTTATATATATTATTATATTACTATTATAATTCATACAAATATATATATATATATATCTGCATAGGCAACACAGAGCGGGACAGCTATAGTATATTATATAATATACTTATATTCCCTAATACTTTCAAGAATAATATTATACTACAGTAGGTATTAATTGTGTAATTGCACTAGTTTAACACTTTAACACTGAAAACAGATTTCTAACAATAATTACGGTAAAATAAATTATGATGTGTTATCAGTAAATGAAGCGTTGGAAAGTTTATATATATAAATGTACATTTATAGGTATATTATTATCTATTAATTATAAGATCCTATACTCCTCGCCACGAGAGAAGGAATCCGTGTGGCCGTGTCCGGAATACGTTCGATTCCGCACATCGCCACTTATTTGACATACACTAAATGGCACAAAGTGGGGGAATGCCCAGTGGCGTATTTTGGGGGTGTCCTCCATGTCTGGACACCCCCCGACCAAAAAAAAAAAGTCCTTATATATTGGAAATTGGTATTATCATTTATTTTATAGTATATCAGTATACTATTTTTATTTTATTATAAAATAAATGGTATTTTTATATAAACGGCAAAACTGAAATTAATTTGATTAGATTCGATGACACAGAGACTTATCTACAATTTATCAGGGATATTTAGAAATTATTTGAATTTTACTGGTTCATTTAGATTGTAAAAATACCCGCAGGCCGTAGCGAAAATACAATAACAATGAAAATATTGTGAACGTATGTAGTATATTAATTTAATCTAGTTTACAGTTTATAAGTTTAGAGAATTATAAATTTCATTATTAAGAGGATGTCACACCCGTATGTGTTGTCTCCGTCTTACAAAAACTGTGTTGCGCGGGACAACTTTTATCTTTCTGTGTTTGTAGTAGTGGCTCCAAAATCTGTGAACATATGGGATAGAAAATTATATACCTATGCAACAGAGTGCCCATATTTTAGATAACATAAATACAATAAAAATTATTTGCTTCTCAACATTTTGGTTTTTTGTTTTTTAAATTTGCTTATTAAAAATGATTGGACATTGCTATTAAAAAAAAGCACTCTGTTGCACAGATAAAGTTCTTCTTTACGTGTTGTGAAAATTTGGTAGTTCTACTTCTAAAACAAATATGGTGCAAGAAAAGTTGTCCCACGCAAAACAGTTTTTGCTATGTTGTACATTTATAAGACGGAGACAAGTAGACAACATATGCGGATGTGACATCCTCTTAGGGCTGATTTCACCAACACAGTTAATCACGATCAAAGTTAACCGGAGTTTAATCGGCCGAATTTGCCGGGTTAAATATCTGTTATCAGCCGATTAAGCGTAATCTAAGTTTAACCGTTATTAACTGTGTTGGTGAAATCGGCCATAATACCATTGATTATACTATTATGATATTATTTGCCAATTTGTCATTAATTTTTTCGTCTACCGTCGTGCTGTACGTACCACCGTCCACCACTGTGGCACTGTACCAGGTGATTACTGAATAACGTAAATACTAAATACTTATTTATTCAAATAAATTAAATAATAATTAATACATTGGGGACGAACGCCATTATAGGCCAATAAAATGAAATAATCGGAAAAAAAATAATAGGATTAAATATAATTTATAACACAACTCTGAACTTAATATAAATACAATATTAGTAACATTAATAATTCTAAAAATGTTATTTCTGAGGTTCAGCGTTCAGTAAATGTTGGACACCCCCCGATTAATCACCCAAAATACGCCACTGAATGCCTACAGCCTGCATGCATGAAACGGGTTCCTTCTCTCGTGGCGCGGACTATAGGTAGGTACCTATTTTATAACATAGATACAGACGTACAGTAAGTACCTACTTTTTTTTAAATTTAGAATAGTATAGGTAGATAAAACATTTTAATCCTTATCGACGATTGGCACATAAATCAAATTATTAGCGGCAATTTATATTTTATATTATGTACCTTAAGTAGTAATATCAAACACCTATATGCGTCTACTGTATTATAGGTCTACCTAGTACCTATGGGATGGGTCTTATAAGTTATAATATATAAACATAAAACATCGATGCCTCAGATTTATCATTTTTACCACGGGCCTTAGTATAATCACAGACTTCTACATAATACAGTTTTATATAGAAGTCTGTAAGTATAATGGACTATAAACGACTTGGTGGGCGGGTTACGGGGGGATGGCCAGCAGAAGGTTCTTCTGTTATCATCAACAGTCAACACCGTTCATTGAATGTTATCAGCGTTAACGGTGGTTTTGTTTGGCATCACTTTTTTTATGTTAGTCCGTATTTTATATAGATTTACGCGTATCGGCGTTGTAAACTCTCAATAAAAAAATGCGACCCCCGCATTAATTGCCTCTTGTGCATACTTTCGAGGCCACTGATATTAAGTCCATTTAAGTATTGAAATTGAACACATGGACCTTATCTTAGATCATTGTACTACTATTTGTATAAATTATGATCCACGGTATAGAAATGGATTGGAAACGAAATGGTAGCCGGGGGCGGGGACCGGTCACAAAAAGGTTCGGTAAGCTCATCCATAGATAAGGATACTGGATACCTAATGTTTTCAGCGCTACCGGTGGTTTTATTTGGCTTCACATTTTGAAGCTTAGTGCATGGTCCATGTTCGAATAAACGTTGTTAACTCTTGTTCTATGCTCTGGGTGCCCATTGCGACCCCCCGCACTTTTCATCATGATCATACATTAGTGGCCATTGATAAGCTACTCGTTTCCAGTCTATTATATTATTATCTTAGTCCGTGGTCTATGATTGAACATTTATTTATATTAGTGTGTGTTCCGTGCTTTTTACCACGGTTGTAGATATATACAACAACTAGCATAGACAAGTATATAAACCATAGACCTTATACTAGTATAAGGTCTATGATATAAACTATTATAGATAGCCGACTACTCCTTATCATCGAAGTTGGCCGCCATTTACAAACATGCAATGCTTACAAAATAATATTACCACAGTATATATGTATATTATATTAATATATGTTTATAAATGTAAAATAAATGTAAATATTGCCTGCTGGTTACTTTATAAATGGCAGCTGACACTGATCACAAGTGACAAGTCACAACTACTGTAGTATGAAGAAAGCTATCTATTTGTTGTATATTATATCTATGTATACAACCATGTTTTTTACCAATTGTGTTATCACGGAAGCAAAACATAATCATTTCTGTGATATTGTTAAGATCGATTGCACAGAATTTGATATAAAATATATTATTTTATATCTGTTATCAATTATCAGTCCATGTCTGCATTGTTATATTTTGTTCTATGATTGCAGCAATTTTCATACAAATTATAATTTTAATACTTTAATAGATACATGGTTACGTAATAGTGTAATACGTTCACAGAACACATTTTTAAAGTTTCCTGCAAAATTCTTAACCCCGGCTACGCATATTCTGTTTTAGACGTCTATTATAGGTACATACTACATTAGTAGTTGGTGAAAAAGTGAACTGTACAAGGTACAACAATTAAAACTTACTGTGGTATACAACTGTACAGTTTATGGGGACTAATATAGATTATAGGGTGCGTGATACAGCAGCTGCTGCAGTTGTGACGACGATTATAAGATCATCTTGGTAGTGGTTGTGACTTGTGGGAAAGTGGCGCTTAAATAATGTTATTGTATGAATGCATGATAGTCGTGGGTTTATTTATTTATTTATCGTATGTCAGTCGTAGGTAATAATAAATAATAATAATCATTCTGTAATCGTAATTCGGATAGCTTTAGCATCCAACGAACCCTATAAAGTACAAAACATAAAAAATAACAATAATTAATAGTAATTTAATGTTATTACTTATTACATTCTACAGCGACTACAGCTGCTGCAGTCGATCGTTATAATAAGCCTGTGGAGTTGTGGGCGGTGGAATAACAGACGAAAGCGATTGCGATCGACGTCGTAACGCCGCTCGGCAAGGCGACTGCCGGTCCAGTCCGTCGGCCGTCGTTCAGTTTAGCCGTGTTGCTTGAGCGTTTCGGTTGGTCTCTGGCTGTGAGGCCTCTGCTCCGTCGAGTATATCGGTAGACGATCACGAACAGCGGTCGACACTGGACAGTCGACGGCGGACAGATAGTATTACGGCACGTACACACGCAGGCGGACAGTCTGTCCAGTCCTGCACTCCTGCCGCAGTTTGTACTCGTCCGTTACTCCAGACGTGTCCACTACCACCGTCCGGGACGTTTACGACGTTAACGGTCCGCGTCACGGCTTCGCGTTTATGTTCGCACCCGGTGATATATGGGTTCAACGGTTGTTTCATTGTTTGCTCGTTATTAATTGTGTTGCCGATAAATCACCGACACCGACGTCATCAGAGAGCGATAATATTTAATAATATTATAATTACTATTATAGTTATATAAAACGTGATTTACATATTAAACGAAAAGTAGGTAGGTTGGTTATGGCAATACTGACGGCGTTGACATAGTACACCTAATAATATTAATATTCATTTTCGGGTTTGTAGTCCCGTCTGCGTTCGTCAATTGTCTCGCAGTTGCACTCGACGTAAGTCATTTTTGGACATTTTTCTCATGACATTTTTCGTCGTTTCCACCCAAAAACGGCATGTCCATTGTGGGTTTAGGGGAATGCGACTGATACACACCTTACCTACGTCTACTATATTATATTTTGGATATTTTTTTGTTCCCATCTAGTTCCATCTGATTCATCGGGACAAAATGTTGATATGGTGTAGCGGCCATGTCGTGGCCGTCTTGCTCGTAGCTGCACTCAGTACTGCGCCGGCATGCACAGAACGTATTGGCCTGTACGAAGACACAGATTTGTTGGAAATATTGGACAGTACCAATTTTAATGACAAAGTATTGCAAGGAAATACGTCATTCGTGGTTGAGTTTTACAATGCCTTTTGTGGACATTGTATACGGTTCTCAACCCCTTGGAAAGGATTTGGAATTCAAGTCTACGGTAACAAACTGTTCATTTAAAAATACTAGCATAGGTTTAATGAATACCAGATTAAATAGGTACTTGGAAACATTAAATGTAATATTATTTAAATAATTATTCCTATAATAGGTAGGAACAAGTAGGAACCTTCTACCTTATAGGTACTACCTATTTAAATTTCAAAACCAAAAATGCAAATGAACAATGTAGATGTTTTTTTTTTATTTCTCTTGTATTTGAACTATAGCTTACATTCTTAAATGATACCATTTCTTACAATAATATAGGTTGGCACTAACTTAATTAAATATTCATATCATTTATGAGTTTAAGTTAAGAATTCTACCATAGAAATTTAGATTTAGATTTTATAAATATTGTATGGTATACTAATTTACTATAGGACATTGCAAAACACTGTAATTATGTTTTATACAATTCATATTATCTGCAATCATTTAATTTTAATTACTCATATTATTATCATTGATTAAATCCTTTATAAAATAATTAACAACCATGAGTTGTAAATATTATAACATTTTGTTGTCTTATTAAAGAATTGTTTTAATTATATTTGAATCTTTAAATGTTATGTGTTTAGTTATACACATTATAGTATCATTAAACTTTTTAAAATAACAGTAATGTCAGATAACATTAAAATATAACAGCTAAAAATACGTGTTACAAGCTTATAAGTAGTAACTATTAGCCACTTTGGCTATACCATACCTATTACGTTATTATGATTGGTGGTTCATAGGTCGAGAAAAGTTGAACTGTATTGTTCCTACACTTTTTAACTATTTCATCAACCATACATTTTTAGTTACTGAAATTTAAAACCTCAAATTTTGATATACATAATATAGATTATACCTGGGTACCTATCTACTATTCTACTATTAATTTTTGTACTTAAAATTATATAATTATTATTTACTTAATTTATTATGTACATACAGTTATTAAAATATTTCAAATCATTTGTTAACATTGAATAGTTATCAAATCTTAGGTACCTATATTTAAGATAAATAAATTAAATTATAAAAATACTATAGTAATCAGAGTTGTAATATAACACTTGTCCACACTCAACCTTACACTTGAGTACTGAAGCAAGTCATAACTCGGTTTTGGATCAAATGTATTGGAATCCCCATCTATCTTATAGTGCTTGGAATTACTTTATCGTTGATTTTTTGTAACACTATAAATTAACATTTACAATTATCTTTTTTGATATACCTATTTTGTAAGGTATTATGTAAATTTCTTTTTAATTTAAAACGGTTTTTACTATTACTAATTTTTTTTGACCATATTAAAAAATATTCATGATCATTTTTTTTTTTTGTTCTAGACTCATAAATGATTTTATTTTCATTTTCACATAGTTATTAAGTATTTCTCCCGGTAATTCCATACCTTGTTATTACTTATTTTATTAATTAGGTACCAACTATATAGATAACATGGTTAGACAAACTGTTGTATGTTATTACTCATGATCAATTATCATTCGGATGGCTTACAATATGGAATAGAATAGATCACTTTAAAGGTAGTTTTTATCCTTAATTTTTATTTCATTTATAATTTATATATTATATGTCTGCCTTTTATAGCTCAAGTACACAATTACATAAATATATATTTTCTAAACAAAAGATTGGCCTAATTAAAACTACTATTAATATTTTATGTATCTACTTTCTATTATAATATATAGATGATAAGGATATATTTTGACCTGCCATATTATACCTATGATAAATTATATTATATAGATAAATAATGTAATAATATATTGAAAAAATTTATATTTTGGTTAAATTATTAATGATTTAAAACATATTTTATTTAAAAGTGTTATTAATAAGTATGAAAATAGATTTTATACAAGAATTGGTAAATTTTCTTATTTGTATGACTAGTTGAAAATTGTCTACTAACAATTCTTCTAATAATGGTTGACTGTCATCTAATTTAACCGAGATTTTTATATTGCATAACACATTTGCACATACCTTTAAATAATTATTTGTAACTATGCATTGTTATTTTTATGAATTCCATAGTTTTTAATTAGGTTTTATGATTTATAGGGTGGAGAAATTATGTGAAAGTTGGTGTAATTGACTGTTCAAACGAAATAAATAGTCAAACATGCCGAGATTATGAAGTCATGGCCTATCCTACCGTACGCTACTTTCCTCCCCAGCCAGCATCAAGTAATATTGGAAAAGATTTTATTAGATCTTTTAATATACAAGTTATGAAGGATTTTCTTATTAAAATGCTTCAAGAAACTCAAAGTAGCACAAATGTATCAACTTTGTGTGATATACAACCCTTTGAAAATGTCAATGTAGAATTGGATTCAAATAATATTTTAACATTTATTATAATTAGTACACAAAATGATAAGATTGCTCAAGAACTTATTATCGATTTCTGTCCTGTAAAAAAAGTTAAAATAATAAGCGTACTAAATTCTAACACAGGATTGGCCGAATTATTAAAAACAGAAACATATCCAAGTCTCTATCTTGTTGAAGACAATAACCAATTCACACTTTTAGCAAGTGGAAATAACAAAATAAATTTTACCAATACCATTAATACATATTTGGAAACAGTGCACATGACTCCATTCAGTATATTTGATATTACTACTACACTCTATAATTTATTATTCCATAAAGACAAAGGTTCGATACATAATGACAACACAGTTTATTTGTCAGATTTAGAAGCTACATTGAGGTATTCTCTGGAACATGAGATTCTATCACGAAGTGTTATTTCTGGCGAATCATTAAATGCATTAAATAGTTATTTAGAACTTCTTATTGAATGTTTCCCTTCTAGTATTAGAGGTAAAAAATTCATTAAGTTAATATGGGAAAATACGCATCACAATAAAACAGTATCAGGAGAAAAGCTTGGAAATCTTATTAATAACTATGAATTTTTGTTAAAACCTTATGTTACTAAACATAGTTGGATCGGATGTGAAGGTAGCCAACCAATATATAGGAAATATCCATGTGGCTTATGGACTATGTTTCACACACTCGCAGTACAAGCATCTATAAAGAACTTAACAACATTTAATGGAAGACAAGTTTTGGAAACTATTGCTGGTTATGTTAAAAATTTCTTTGGATGTACAGACTGTTCTGAGCATTTCATGAATATGGCTACCACAATTCAAACTAATGTTTCATCATTAGATGATGCAGTGCTGTGGCTTTGGTCGGCCCATAATCAAGTGAATCAAAGACTTAAGGGTGATGTTACTGAAGATCCAATGCATCCAAAAATATTATTTCCATCGAAAGTGTATTGTGAAACATGTCACCAAATTGGTACTGATGAGTGGAATAAAACTGAAGTGCTAAAATATTTGAAAAATATGTATTCAGCTATTAGTCTTCAAAAGACATCATTTGAAAATGTTCAACATGATAATTTGATGATCCCGGGGAAACGGTCCATTGATGATGATAGTAATTATAATAATGTGTTTGATGAAGAAGAATGGAAGATTGATGTTAGCACTTGTATGATATCATATATTTTGTCATGTAGTGTGTTAATGATATTATTTTATTTACTGTTGGTGAAGAAACGGTGTAAAAAAAATAAATATATTTATTTTATACTGGGTAAATAGCCATTTGTTATTATAACTTAAATGTGAATTGTTTTTTATTAAATTAAATTTTAAATTTTTTGACTAAGATATTATATATTTTTATTACTCATTTACAAATTTAAAAATAATTTAACTATAAGACTGTCTTATATAATAAATTCATATAGATCTTAATATGTTCAATAAGAAATGTATATTTACTTTATCACATTTTGAATATTATACTATAATGTTAATTGCATATTATAAATTTTAATATTATGAGCAATTCATTAATTCAATAGTTATTAGACATACAATTTGCAAATGTTAAAACTGTTTATTGTTTTGGATGATTTTATTGCAAAAATTTACTGTTTATTAAACGGTATATAATTTAGTTTCATAAATGTTTTATTTTAACTTTTAAATGACAAGTAAACACATATTGTATGTAGTGTGTTATAATTTGATAACATGTAACTATACATTTTTATAAAATCAAAGAATGGTACAACTATGCAATGATAGATGTTTGTTAGTAAACAAAAAAAGTTAAAAATGTCCACTACAGTGTATAGGAACTGCCTAGATAAATATGCTTAAAATTTTTATTTTTATAATAATCTGAATAAATTTACAAAAAAATATTTTTTAAGTATTGTTCAGATTTCAGAGAGATATTATAGAGAAAAATTAATTGCATTTTTTTTCTTGTCTTTTTTTATTTTTGTTAATATAAATATTTCTTTCTAGTCTTTATATTTTAAGTCATTTTTAAATTTTTCCAGATCAAATTCATTTGTCCTTGATTTTTCAATAATTATAAGTATACTTATGTAGTTAATCTCTCTTGTGAAATTGAATTCCAAAGATAGTATTTCAACAGTTTTAATTTGGAAAATGGCATTTTGGGTATAGTGACAGCAACTAGAAGACTTAAATGTTTAATACAAACAGTAAGAATTTCACTATAAACTATAAAGGGATGAAAGATCATTTTCAGTAACAAAAAATGTCAATTCTTGAATTGTTTGAATTATTAGTTTTTCGAATAATATCAAAATAATATCATCTATCTATTATAGAATGAACATTTTTTTTTTCGAATAGTAACTTATTTAATTTTTCCTTTTGATGATGGGTCCCCCATTTAAACGTAAAACCTGGGTAGAGAATGCAATGCATACCTTGCGTCCCCTATTGTTACAGCTCTGCAATTAAATAAGAAAATTGGTTTTGCGTAGGTACAAATGTTCGTTTTTACTATTTTTGTTTACGGTATACTGTATAAATAGCCAAAACCTAAAATGAATCCAAATATTTTGAAAATGTCTTAAATATAATAATATTGGTAGGTACTTAAACATTTCAACTTTCAAGTCCCTACCAATATTTTTGATTTACAACAAAATAACTAAAATTTGGATGGTGGAAAGGAAAAAGGGTGTAAATTACATTTGATCAATTTGATGTTTAAACGATAAAAGTTTAAGCAACCAATTTCGTCAAAATGTGAAATTAAAATGTCCATAACATAAAAAGTTGTTTTAACATATATTTTAGCTTTATGGGTTTCACTAAGAACTATTTATGAGGAATCTAATATAGTGTCCAAACATTATTAGTTATTACTTATTAATAATAACTTATTATACATAGTTATACAAATTAAAAATGTTATAACTTATCAGTGTAAAATTACAAAATAACTTGCAAATTTCGTTAAAATTCTAACTTCAAACGCTCTTCAAAAAATCATTATAGATTTGCTTACTCTTAACTTTTATTCATTTATTGTATGTTCCAGAATATTATGCTACTTATGAGGAATCTTATATTTTTTATAATCTTGTGGGTGAATGACGAG